>JASVEL010013309.1:0-101912 GCA_032618575.1 Nicotiana noctiflora | reverse complement strand
CCCCTTGGTCTTGTTCGGCATTTTACGTGTAACGACCCGACCGGTCGTTTTAGGAAATTACGCCCCTATCCCTAATTTAACTGTTCCCCAAAGCTCATTTCTGCTATTGTGGGTTGCCGGGAGAGTCGGTTCCGAAAATTTGAGCATTTTGGGACACTTAGTCCCCAAATAAGAGCTTTGAAACTAGAAAATGGTCCATAGCCGGAACAGTGTTAAGACGATCTCGGAACGGAAATCCGATGGTTCCATTAGCTCCGTTAGGTGATTTCGGGGTTAGGAGCGCGTTCGGAAGGTATTTTGGAGGTCCGTAGCTCAATTAGGCTTGAAATGCCGAAGGTTGAAATTTTGGCGAATCCGATCGATAGGTGAGATTTTGATCCGGGGGTCGGAATGGAATTCCGACAATTTCTGTAGCTTCGTTATGTGATTTTGGATATGTCCGCAAATTTTCAGGTCATTCGGACGTCGTTTGGTCGGGTTTTTGATCAAATATGCAATTCGGAAAGTTTTAAGAAACTTAGGCTTGAATCGATGTGATTTATGGGTTTTGATGTTGTTAGACGTGTTTTTATGATTGGAATAAGTTTGTATCGTGTTTTGGAGTATGTTGGTGGTTTTCGTTGGGGTCCTGGAGGCCTCGGGATGAATTCGGACCATCATCCGGCATTTTGGAACATGAAAAGTCTGCAGAAAAACTGCAGATCACTGGGCAAGATTTAAGCCATCGCGTTCGCGAGGGCCTTGTTCGCGTTCGCGTAGGCTGGGTGCTGCAGAGCATCGCGTTCGCGTCCAAGGCGTCGCGTTCGCGTAGTGGAAGGAGGGGAGGCACCGCGTTCGCGATCCCTGTGTCGCGTTCGCGAAGAGCAAGGCGGGTTGGATGGGAAATAAGGTCATCGCGAACGCGTGGACTAGCGCCGCGTTCGCGAAGGTTTAGCCGGCTGTGCATCGCGGACGCGAGTGGCGTCACGCGAACGCGAAGGGTAAATGGGTTAGAGCATCGCGAACGCGTGACGGGCCACGCGAACGCGATGAAGGAAAATGTCTGGCAGTGAGCTTAAGTTCAGAACATAACACCCGCGACCCCCATACACAAAAACGCCATTTTTGAGCTCCAAGAGAGGTTTTTGAAAGGGAAAACGTTGGGATATCATCGGGAAATCATCGGGGGTAAGTTTCTTGACCTTAATTCGTTGGTTTATCATGAAATCCGTGATTATTTCACTGAAATTGGAAGATTAAAGGTGGGTTTGAGCCCTAGGCCTAAATGTTAGAAAATCTTTGATTTGAATGGGCAAACGGAGTCCGATTTCGATAAATTTTATATGCACGGACTCGTATTGAGATAAGGAAAACGAATATATAATTTTCGTGATTTTTCGATAAGCGTACCGGAAGTCGGGTTTTGGCAACTTGTGGGTTTTGGTGTATTTTGAGTTAATTTGATCGGGTAATGCCCAATTGGCCTATTTTGATGTGATTCTATTGATTTTTATCAGATTCTACACTTGTGGAGGCCGACATTCGTGGCAAGAGGGTTATTTCTTAGCGGTTTTGTACCGGAATTGAGGTAAGTGGCTTGTCTAACCTCGTGTGGGGGAACTTTCACCCCTAGGATATTATGTGATAGTTTAAATGCCTTGTACGCGAGGTGACGGGCGTGTACATGCGCTGGTTGTTTTAACACACACTTTACTTGAGTTGTCTGATTAGTGATATTCCTGCTCTTAGCTGATAAAAGCGTTACCATTACCCGGTATTACTTAGAAAAAGCATGATTAGCTAGGATTCAACATGTTTAATTGCCTAGTTGATTTACTTGAACTCTTGATAAATTGTTGGCACTAATTTCGGTGAAGTTGTAATTTAACATATTATATTCTCTCTGTGTGTTTTCTTTAATTGATGTGTTGGCGGACTGCGGGTTCAATTCCCGGAGATCCCAGGGCTGTGGGTTCGATTCCCAGAGACCCGGAGTGATATTGTTTGTGGACTGCGGGTTCGATTCCCGGAGACCCAGGGCTGTGGGTTCGATTCCCGGAGACCCGGCGTGATATTGGTAGGGACTACGGGTTCGATTCCCGAGATCCTGAGTTATTGGTAGGGACTACGGGTTCGATTCCCGAGATCCTGAGTTATTGGTAGGGACTACGGGTTCGATTCCCGAGATCCTGAGTTATCGGTAGGGACTACGGGTTCGATTCCCGAGATCCTGAGTTATTGGTAGGGACTACGGGTTCGATTCCCGAGATCCTGAGTTATTGGTAGGGACTGCGGGTTCGATTCCCGGAGATCCTGAGTTATTGATTATTTATTGAGATATGGGCTGCGGGTTCGATTCCCGGAGACCCAGAGGTACTGTCAATGGGACTGTGGGTTCGATTCCCACAGGTCCTGGACTTGCCGATTGAGTTTTTATTTAGTTATTTACTTGCTGCTAGCTTACATTGTAGACGGTTGCAGAAATCACTTTACTGTCGTCATTCAGATTCATAATTATTTAAACTGCTTGTCATTGTTATCATCATTATATTATTGTTCTCTCAGTAGGGCCCTGACCTTCCTCGTCACTACTCCATCGAGGTTAGGCTTGGCACTTACCGAGTACCGCCGTGGTGTACTCATGCTACTCTTCTGCACACTTTTGTTGTGCAGATCCAGGTACATCAGGACATGCCCATACTAGGTGATATCAGCAGCACACTTGGAGACCTCGAGGTATGATCTGCTACGTCCGCGGATCCGGAGGCCCTCCTTCTATTCTGATAGTTCTAGTAGATGTTTTCCTTCATTTCGTTGTTTTAGATACTCTTTACACATAGAGCCACAGGTTGTATTTCTTTTAGTCTGTGTTACCCGTGGGATTCCGGGTCTTGGTGGTATTTTTATGCAGTGTGTTGACGAGTGTATGTGCCAAGCGGCACGGATTACATTCCTATTTATATCTTTTTCCGCTATTTCTTGTTTGAAGTTCATAAACTTGTACATTCCGCAAAGTGTTAGGCTTACCTAGTCGTGGGGACTGGGTGCCATCACGACATGTTCACGATTGGTGAACTAGGGTCGTGACAAGTTGGTATCAGAGCTCTAGGTTCATAGGAGTCACGGGACACGGACCGGTTACTTAGAGTCTCGCTGATCGATACGGAGACGTCTGTATTTATCTACGAGGGGCTATGTAACCGTTTAGGAAACTCTTCATTTCTTTTGGATTCCTTGTCGTGCGACATTTTTGGCATCAAAAATCTAAACTACTGCTTTCTATTCTCTCACAGATGGTGAGGACACGAGCTAACCGCGATGATCAGGTACCCGCGCCCCCTGTTGCCGCCGTCAGAGGCCGGGGCCGAGGTAGAGGACGAGGACGCGCCCGAGGTGCAGCCACAGCACCATCGCGCGCTGCCGCTGAGGTGCCACCAGTAGACCAGTGTTGGAGCGCAGGCACCTGGCACACCAACCACGACTGCTACTACTCCAGCACTACAGGAGACCCTGGCCCAGTTCATGAGCATGTATACCACTTTAGCTCAGGCAGGACTGCTTCCCCTCGTCGCAGCTACATCTCAGGCCGGGGGAGGGGCCCAGACTCCCGCAGCCATTACACCGGAGCAGCGTGTGCCAGTGGGACAGGTTCCAAATGTTTTGGTTATGCCTCCTGCCGCCCCAGCACAGCCCGGAGATGGGCCAGCTGCCTCTGAGGACGAGCAGCGTAGATTGGAGAGGTTCAAGAAATATGACCCTCCAGTGTTCAGTAGGTTGGCTTCAGATGATGCATTGGGTTTTCCGGAGGAGTGTCATCGTATTCTTCGTACTATGGGGATTGTGGAGACCAGCGGGGTTTCCTTCATTGCTTTTCAGTTTCGCGGGGCCGCTTATGATTGGTGGCGCACGTATGAGTTGGATAGTCCAGAGGAGTCTGCTTCATTGACTTGGACGCAGTTTTCGGATCTATTTTTGAGGGAGTTTGTTCCACAGAGCCTTAGGGATTCTTGGCGCTCGGAGTTTGAGCGGTTGCGACAGGGCTCCATGTCCGGTATCGGAGTATGCCATCAGTTTCACCCGTCTGGCCAGGCATGCACCGGCCTTGGTAGCCACGGTTCGGGAGAGAGTGCGGAGATTTATTGAGGGCCTGATTCCGCCTATCCGATCCAGCATGGCCAGAGAGTTGGAGACGGATATATCTTATCAGCAGGCGGTGAGCATCGCCGGGAGGATCGAGAGTATGCTCCCTAGAGAGCGTGGAGATAGAGAGGCCAAGAGGTCTCGCGAGTCGGGCCATTTCTCCGGTGCCCGCACTTCGGCAACCGGTCGTTTTGGCGAGGGGATATTCCTGGTCGTCCGCTTCACTCGAGCATTGCCCGCAGCCGGTGGTACTCCGGGTCTTCCAGCACCTCGGAGCCTTATTATGCTCCCCCGGTCTCCAGCGTGCACCTCCCGCGCGGGGTCCTTCCGGGGGTCGGACTAGTGGGGCGAGGCCGGTCGACCACGCGCCACCGCGTCCTCCCGCAGCTTGTTTCGAGTGCGGGGATACTCGCCACCCGGTTGGGGAGTGCCCCAGGCGCAGGAGAGGAGCCCTCATCACTCATCACAGCATTCGCGTGGTTCTCGGGGCCAGCAAGCTATCATTCCAGCCCCAGCCGCCACTCCACCTGCCCAGTCATCCAGGGGCGGGGGTCATGGTTCCAGAGGCCGCCCTCGAGAGGGGGGACAGGCCAGATTCTATGCTATTCCCGATCGGGCTGCGGCTGTTGCATCCGACTCTGTTATCACAGGTATTATTCTGGTTAGTCACGGGGAGGCATCGGTTCTATTCGACCCTGGGTTCCACTTTTTCATATGTGTCTTCTTACTTTGCTTCTCATCCGGGTGTGCCTCGGGATTCTTCGAGTGCCCCCATTTATGTTTCCACTCCGGTGGGTGATTCTTTGGCCGTGGACCGCGTATATCGGTCGTGTTTGGTCACCATTTGTGATTTTGAGACCAGAGCGGATCTATTGCTGCTTGGGATGGTCGATTTTGATATTATTCTGGGCATGGACTGGTTGTCGCCCCATTATGCTATTCTCGATTGTCACGCCAAGACCGTGACGCTGGCTATGCCAGGCATTCCACGTATTGAGTGGAGTGGTACTCTAGATCACACCCCTAGCCGTGTTATTTCTTTTCTCAGAGCTCAGCGTATGGTTGAGAAGGGGTGTGCTGCTTATCTTGCCTATGTGCGGGACGTCAGTATTGACCCTCCCTCTATTGATTCTGTTCATGTGGTACGTGACTTTGCTGATGTATTTCCAGCTGATCTTCCGGGCATGCCGCCCGACAGAGACATTGACTTTGCTATTGACTTGTTGCCGGGCACTCAGCCCATTTCTATTCCACCGTACCGTATGGCTCCTCCTGAATTAAAGGAGTTGAAGGATCAGTTACAGGAGTTATTGGGCAAGGGTTTTATTCGACCCAGTGTTTCGCCTTGGGGTGCTCCTGTATTGTTTGTGAAGAAAAAGGACGGTTCTATGCGTATGTGTATTGACTATCGTCAGCTGAATAAGGTTACAGTGAAGAACCGGTATCCTTTGCCCCGTATTGATGATTTATTTGACCAGTTACAGGGCGCACATGTGTTTTCTAAGATTGATTTGCGCTCCGGGTATCACCAGCTGAAGATTCGGGAGCCAGATATCCCGAAGACTGCCTTCAGGACCCGGTATGGTCACTATGAGTTCCTCGTGATGTCTTTTGGGTTGACTAATGCTCCAGCAGCATTTATGCATTTGATGCATAGTGTGTTCAGGCCTTATCTGGACTCGTTCGTGATTGTCTTCATTGATGATATTCTAGTATATTCTCGGAGCCGGGAAGAGCACGAGCAGCATTTGAGGATAGTGCTTCAGATCCTGAGGGAGAAGCACCTTTATGCCAAGTTCTCTAAATGTGAATTTTGGTTGAGTTCTGTGGCATTTTTGGGCCACGTGGTGTCGAGTGATGGTATTCGAGTAGATCCGAGGAAGGTGGAGGCCGTGCAGAGTTGGCCTAGACCCTCCTCCGCTACTGAGATACGCAGTTTCCTTGGTTTGGCGGGCTACTACCGTCGTTTCGTAGAGGGGTTCTCTTCGATTGCAGCACCTATGACTAGATTGACCCAAAAGGGTGCCCCTTTTCGGTGGACAGACGAGTGTGAGGCGAGCTTTCAGAAGCTCAAGACAGCTTTGACTTCGGCCCCTATATTGATGTTGCCTACAGGTACGGGGTCCTATACCGTATATTGTGATGCCTCACGAGTTGGACTCGGTGCGGTATTGATGCGGGACGGTAGGGTGATTGCCTACGCGTCGAGACAGCTGAAGGTGCATGAGAAGAATTACCCTGTTCATGATTTGGAGCTAGCTGCCATTGTTCACGCCTTGAAAATTTGGCGTCATTATTTATATGGGGTTCCTTCTGAGATCTACACTGATCACCGGAGCTTGCAGCACTTGCTTAAGCAGAAGGACCTGAATATGCGTCACAGGAGATGGTTGGAACTACTGAAGGACTATGATATTACTATTCTCTATCATCCGGGCAAGGCTAATGTGATTGCCGATGCCTTGAGTCGTCGGGCAGAGAGTTTGGGGAGTTTGGCATATCTACCAGCTTTGGAGAGGCCTATGGCGATGCATGTTCAGGCTTTAGCCAGGCAGTTTATTAGACTGGATCTCTCGTAGCCCAGCCGGGTTTTGGCTTGTGTGGTTTCTCGGTCTTCTCTATTTGGCCGCATCAGGGAGCGTCGGCTCGACGACCCTCATTTGCTTGTTCTCCAGGATAGAGTTCGGTGTGGTGATGCTCGAGATGTTACCATTGGGGATGATGGAGTTATGAGGATGCAGGGGCGTATCTGTGTGCCCAATGTAGATGATCTTCGAGAGCCGATTCTAGCAGAGGCCCATAGTTCGCGGTATTCCATCCATCCGGGTGCCGCGAAGATGTATCAGGACTTGAAACAGCATTACTGGTGGAGGCGGACGAAGAGGGATATAGTTGATTATGTTTCTAGATGCCTCAACTGCCAGCAGGTGAAGTATGAGCATCAGCGTCCGGGTGGATTGATGCAGCAGATTGAGATTCCCGAGTGGAAATGGGAGCGCATCACCATGGACTTTGTATCTGGGCTTCCACGGACTATTAGGAAGTTTGATTCTATTTGGGTTATTGTGGATCGGCTGACCAAGTCCGCCCATTTTATACCGGTGAGCACTACTTATTCATCGGAGCGACCGGCGGAGATCTATATCAAGGAGATAGTTCGGCTGCATGGTATTCCAGTTTCCATCATTTCAGATAGAGGCACTCAGTTCACTTCACGGTTCTGGAGAGCTGTACAGCAGGAGTTAGGTACTCGGGTGGAGCTGAGCACATCATTTCACCCCCAGACTGATGGGCAGTCCGAACGCACTATTCAGATTTTGGAGGATATGCTCCGTGCGTGCGTGATTGAGTTTGGAGGTTCATGGGATCACTTCTTGCCACTGGCGGAGTTTGCTTATAACAACAGCTACCAGTCTAGTATTCGGATGGCACCGTACGAGGCCCTATATGGTAGGAGGTGCAGGTCTCCCGTGGGTTGGTTTGAGCCGGGCGAGGCCAGGTTACTAGGTACTGATATGGTTCAGGATGCAATGGACAAGGTCAAGGTGATTCAGGACAGACTTCGTGCAGCCCAGTATAGACAGAAGAGTTATGCGGACAAGAAGGATCGCGATGTGGCTTTTAAGGTTGGTGAGCGGGTTCCGCTTCGAGTCTCGCCCATGAAGGGTGTTATGAGGTTTGGGAAGAAAGGGAAGTCGAGTCCTAGATTTATTGGCCCTTTTGAGATTTTGAGGCGTGTTGGGGAGGTTGCTTATGAGTTGGCCTTACCTCCCAGCCTAGCCGGAGTTCACTCCGTATTTCATGTCTCCATGCTCCGGAGATACCATGGTGACCCGTCGCACGTGTTGGATTTCACATCTGTTCAGCTAGACAAGGATCTTTCTTATGTTGAGGAGCCAGTAGCCATTCTAGACAGGCAAGTCAGAAAGCTAAGGTCAAAGAACATCGCTTCGGTAAAGGTTCAGTGGCGGGGTCAGCCGGTCGAGGAGGCGACTTGGGAGACCGAGCAGGATATGCGCAGCCAGTACCCTCATCTTTTCACTACTCCAGGTATGTTTTCTATGCTCGTTCGAGGACGAACGAATCTTTAAGTGTGGGAAGATGTAACGACCCGACCGGTCATTTTAGGAAATTACGCCCCTATCCCTAATTTAACTGTTCCCCAAAGCTCATTTCTGCTATTGTGGGTTGCCGGGAGAGTCGGTTCCGAAAATTTGAGCATTTTGGGACACTTAGTCCCCAAATAAGAGCTTTGAAACTAGAAAATGGTCCATAGCCGGAACAGTGTTAAGACGATCTCGGAACGGAAATCCGATGGTTCCATTAGCTCCGTTAGGTGATTTCGGGGTTAGGAGCGCGTTCGGAAGGTATTTTGGAGGTCCGTAGCTCAATTAGGCTTGAAATGCCGAAGGTTGAAATTTTGGCGAATCCGATCGATAGGTGAGATTTTGATCCGGGGTCGGAATGGAATTCCGACAATTTCTGTAGCTTCGTTATGTGATTTTGGATATGTCCGCAAATTTTCAGGTCATTCGGACGTCGTTTGGTCGGGTTTTTGATCAAATATGCAATTCGGAAAGTTTTAAGAAACTTAGGCTTGAATCGATGTGATTTATGGGTTTTGATGTTGTTAGACATGTTTTTATGATTGGAATAAGTTCGTATCGTGTTTTGGAGTATGTTGGTGGTTTTCGTTGGGGTCCCGGAGGCCTCGGGATGAATTCGGACCATCATCCGGCACTTTTGGATCATGTAAAGTCTGCAGAAAAACTGCAGATCACTGGGCAAGATTTAAGCCATCGCGTTCGCGAGGGCCTTGTTCGCGTTCGCGTAGGCCGGGTGCTGCAGAGCATCGCGTTCGCGTCCAAGGCGTCGCGTTCGCGTAGTGGAAGAAGGGGAGGCACCGCGTTCGCGATCCCTGTGTCGCGTTCGCGAAGAGCAAGGCGAGTTGGATGGGAAATAAGGTCATCGCGAACGCGTGGACTAGCGCAGCGTTCGCGAAGGTTTAGCCGGCTGTGCATCGCGGACGCGAGCGGCGTCACGTGAACGCGAAGGGTAAATGGGTTAGAGCATCGCGAACGCGTGACAGGCCACGCGAACGCGATGAAGGAAAATGTCTGGCAGTGAGCTTAAGTTCGGAACATAACACCCGCGACCCCCATACACAAAAACGCCATTTTTGAGCTCCAAGAGAGGTTTTTGAAAGGGAAAACGTTGGGATATCATCGGGAAATCATCGGGGGTAAGTTTCTTGACCTTAATTCGTTGGTTTATCATGAAATCCGTGATTATTTCACTGAAATTGGAAGATTAAAGGTGGGTTTGAGCCCTAGGCCTAAATGTTAGAAAATCTTTGATTTGAATGGGCAAACGGAGTCCGATTTCGATAAATTTTATATGCACGGACTCGTATTGAGATAAGGAAAACGAATATATAATTTTCGTGATTTTTCGATAAGCGTACCGGAAGTCGGGTTTTGGCAACTTGTGGGTTTTGGTGTATTTTGAGTTAATTTGATTGGGTAATGCCCAATTGGCCTATTTTGATGTGATTCTATTGATTTTTATCAGATTCTACACTTGTGGAGGCCGACATTCGTGGCAAGAGGGTTATTGCTTAGCGGTATTGTACCGGAATTGAGGTAAGTGGCTTGTCTAACCTCGTGTGGGGGAACTTTCACCCCTAGGATATTATGTGATAGTTTAAATGCCTTGTACGCGAGGTGACGGGCGTGTACATGCGCTGGTTGTTTTAACACACACTTTACTTGAGTTGTCTGATTAGTGATATTCCTGCTCTTAGCTGATAAAAGCGTTACCATTACCCGGTATTACTTAGAAAAAGCATGATTAGCTAGGATTCAACATGTTTAATTGCCTAGTTGATTTACTTGAACTCTTGATAAATTGTTGGCACTAATTTCGGTGAAGTTGTAATTTAACATATTATATTCTCTCTGTGTGTTTTCTTTAATTGATGTGTTGGCGGACTGCGGGTTCGATTCCCGGAGATCCCAGGGCTGTGGGTTCGATTCCCAGAGACCCGGAGTGATATTGTTTGTGGACTGCGGGTTCGATTCCCGGAGACCCAGGGCTGTGGGTTCGATTCCCAGAGACCCGGCGTGATATTGGTAGGGACTACGGGTTCGATTCCCGAGATCCTGAGTTATTGGTAGGGACTACGGGTTCGATTCCCGAGATCCTGAGTTATTGGTAGGGACTACGGGTTTGATTCCCGAGATCCTGAGTTATTGGTAGGGACTACGGGTTCGATTCCCGAGATCCTGAGTTATTGGTAGGGACTACGGGTTCGATTCCCGAGATCCCGAGTTATTGGTAGGGGACTGCGGGTTCGATTCCCGGAGATCCTGAGTTATTGATTATTTATTGAGATATGGGCTGCGGGTTCGATTCCCAGAGACCCAGAGGTACTGTCAATGGGACTGTGGGTTCGATTCCCACAGGTCCTGGACTTGCCGATTGAGTTTTTATTTAGTTATTTACTTGCTGCTAGCTTACATTGTAGACGGTTGCAGAAATCACTTTACTGTCGTCATTCGGATTCATAATTATTTAAACTGCTTATTATTGTTATCATCATTATATTATTGTTCTCTCAGTAGGGCCCTGACCTTCCTCGTCACTACTCCATCGAGGTTAGGCTTGGCACTTACCGAGTACCGCCGTGGTGTACTCATGCTACTCTTCTGCACACTTTTGTTGTGCAGATCCAGGTACATCAGGACAGGCTCATATCAGGTGATTCAGCAGCACACTTGGAGACCTCGAGGTATGATCTGCTACGTCCGCGGATCCGGAGGCCCTCCTTCTATTCTGATAGTTCTAGTAGATGTTTTCCTTCATTTCGTTGTTTTAGATACTCTTTACACATAGAGCCACAGTTGTATTTCTTTTAGTCTGTGTTACCCGTGGGATTCCGGGTCTTGGTG
The DNA here is from genome assembly GCA_032618575.1 of Nicotiana noctiflora. NCBI lineage: Eukaryota > Viridiplantae > Streptophyta > Magnoliopsida > Solanales > Solanaceae > Nicotiana > Nicotiana noctiflora. The sequence goes on along the minus strand of JASVEL010013309.1, from coordinate 90,843 downwards.
GTATTTTTATGCAGTGTGTTGACGAGTGTATGTGCCAAGCGGCACGGATTACATTCCTATTTATATCTTTTTCCGCTATTTCTTGTTTGAAGTTCATAAACTTGTACATTCCGCAAAGTGTTAGGCTTACCTAGTCGTGGGGACTGGGTGCCGTCACGACATGTTCACGATTGGTGAACTAGGGTCGTGACAATTTGAAACCGATTTTCTATACGCTTTAAGCTTACCATAGACTTTGTCCTTCTAGGACTTAATATGAGCATTTGCAATGAGAATATAGTTACTTTATTTGGGTCAGCAAATGCGTCTCGCATGCTTTGCAATAAATTGCACATGAATTTTCCTTTTATGAACTTCAAGTTCATATTATTTTATTCGAGGATCTCAATGTATAAATGATAATTTATTCCTCATAACTTTTCTCAACTGTTTATCATGTCTCCCCCTCATGTTAGAAAAACTAACTTGTTTCCTCAACTTTGAGAACCCATCTTTGTGTGTTATGGTGTTAATCAAAATATATATTGCACATCAACAATAATATGATGGAATTATTTGGTTCTTCACCATGAACCACTTATGAGGGGAGAAAATAATATACTTTCGTATATAATGTATATCAAACTGATATATATATAACTTTGTTCTCTTAAGCAATAGTTTAGCTATCAAGTGGATGCACTCAATAAATCATTTTGCTAAACCAGTTATGATGTAAACCAACTTATCAAGATGAACTTCTTGAATAGAAAATCTGGAATATGCTCTAAATTAAATTATTGAGCAAGTTACCACGCAAACACCATGTTGCTGGTTAATAAAAATCGCGCAAGTAACCATCTCATAGATGCATCTTATGTGGTATACATGACAGGTGAATGGGCCTATATTCACCTTTGATATTTCCAGTATTCATGGGATTCAATCCCAATTTTAATTGGTCTACTAATTAATGAGAACAAACAATGTAAGAGAATTCGTAAAGAACTTTCTAGTTCTTTAATACTTACCCATGCGAATTCTCTTTATTTTTGCACATCATAGTTAAATTGATATGGGTAAGTCAATTATGCCAACTGAATAAATTATCAATATTGATAAACTTCAGGTTTACACCATGATGTGTGCAATTATGAATAAACTTCAAGTTTATTATGATATGAGTTTTTATATCAATAAATATCCACTTCATTGTGGTATTCTTTTGTTTATGTAGTACAAATTAGAGATAAAGCGGGTAGCTTTTTTACATACATATTGCCCTGCTACAAGTTGTAGTAATAGAAGATATTAAATCTTTCCTTTATTTATAGTCTCAATATAATCAACCGCTTTCGCGTATACTTTGGAAACTGAATAAGTTTCTTTGAGACATACCACAACACAATACCTTGTTGGTATTCAATTGTGTTTCTCCAAAATAGTGGTAATTGGCTCTTCCAGAGCTCTCAGTTAGTTGGTAGTACCACATAATCATCAACACCTATATGGTGAATATCTCTTTTAAAGAGAAACTTATACCATTATGGTCATGGCCAAAATTATATGCAAGATATGTTTCTTGCATTATTGTTGTCCTTTAGTAATCACGTTGCCAAAATATTTCGGCATACAATAGGTACATGACAAATGGTCATTCATGCCATAATAATGATATTATTTTCTTATATCATCTCAATCCTCCTTCTGGAGGTGAGTGTGGTATATTCACTGCCAGTAGCACGTTCATATTCTTCCAAGGATGAATATGTATTCATGAATCAGATGTTATCACATTCACATCGTGAATAGACTATAGTCATCGATATGTGCTTTACAAAATCTCATGTCAAATCGTTGACATATATTACTTTCACAAAGTGAAAGATTATTTTGAGAATCCTTATTATTCTTATTATCACAATGATGACGATTATAATTTCGTCTATTGCCACGTCCACATCTATTGATACCTTCATGGTAATAATTTTGTCTTCTTTCAGACTTATCACATACTGCTATTACATTCTCTAAAGGGAATGAGAATGGAGCAAATTCAATGGGACGGGTTATTAATTCTTTGCCCACAATCATACATGAATTTAATCATGGCAAGGCATAGAAATTTTACCACTTTGAATGGTTATAATTTCTTTCAAACTCGATTAGAGTTGCAATCAAAATTTATCGTCTTTGCTTGTATTTAAAATCAAATTATAGAATGTCAAGAATTTGAAAGAAAAAAGTAAAATACTTACCTTAAATCTGAAATTTAATCACGAAGGAAGTTCATGGAGCAATTGACAATCATTATGCTCAATCCCAAATTTTCTACTCAATTGGTTAGAGTCTCGTGCTGATAACGTGTTATGAAATAATAAAAGAAGAAGAACAAATTATAGAGAAAAGTAGGGAGAGAGAATTCTTATTGAATTTTGGGATGATTTACAATAGGGTAAGACTCCTCTATTTATAGGAGAAATATGACTTAGTCATAAAGTAAAACTCTCCACAAGATAGACATTCACTCCAAATAGAATTCTATTCTTAACAATCTCACCGTACTTTCTTTTTTTACGCTTTAAAAAAAAGAGACTGATGTAAGGTTCCTCCGCAGGGATTATGCTGTTGAAATGCAACTTGGTATGACAAAAGAAATGTGAACCATTTATTTCTTCTTTCAAGAAATTCCAGCATTAGCCTCACACCTTACCTAAATTTAGGACTTAGTTATGAACAAGAGCAATCTTATGAGAACAAAATTTATGATCTCTTCTCTGTCCCATTATTCTTGATCTGTAATTTTATTGGGCAACTTAAAAGAAATTGGTTAAAGTTGAGATGACTTAACAAAGATTTTGAATATTTACAGAACACTTGGAACAAATTCAGATTCGGATCATGTGTCTCACTACACTTGAAAACTGAAGAATATTATCCATGATTCCATGAAAAACTTCAAAGTAACACTTATTGTAAAAGTATACAAGTGTTAGTGATTTACAGTTTAAACTAATTAAAGTAACAAAATAATGTTATCATCTCAATATAAATGCAGTATTATGCTAATGGGAATCAAAAGAAATGAAGAAATTCATTTCAAGAAACCTTAAAATAAAGGGACTACGTGAAAAGTTGAGGCATTGATTAAATAAATATGCTAAATCCTGTTAAAGGATTGCACAGGACTTGCTACCACTCTTTCATTTAATACCTCTGAATATGTAAAAGAGGAAACTGAGGATATATACATACACGTTACCTTTTTATTTTTTGGGATAATGCATAAAATCTATCCCATCCTATGATATATTTATCAGCTACATACTTTTTTTTGGGGGTCCTTTTATCCCCTAAACTTATTTTTAGCATAATTGATTTAATATTTTATGCTCAATTAATCTCGACCGTGACTACACCTCCTCCAAACGCGTGAGGACTAATTCTAAAAGGGGATAATGCATAAAATCCCCTCAACATATTATCAATTGCATAAAATCCCCCAACATAATATTAACTACACACCTTTTCTTTTCGTAGGTCCTATTACCCTCCTAAACTATTTTCCAGTGTAATTAATTCCACCTTATTAGCTGATGTTACTTGATGCTACTGTGAACGCATCTAATATAAAGTGATGAACAGTTGATATATTTTTTTCTTCCTGTTCAGTTACTTTTTGTTACAATATATATATATATATATATATATATATATATATATATATATATATATATATAATAATTTTCTGGTTGAACTGTTGGAATGCACAAGTTTGCTTTAGAAAATCAAAAAGAAGATAAAAATAAATAATTTCATGACTTTATTAAGCTGAACACTAAAGAGAATTTTTTTCTACTATATCATATATGTTAATTTTGAGATCGCACGAACCTGTACATGAAATGTAATTTAATAAAACCAAATAAGCTACCCTTGTGAAAAAGAATATTAACATGTTTGTTTCTTTGTTTTTGCTATATCGAGGATTCTTTGCTTTTAATAGCCTGTTTGGCCAAGCTGCAAAAATCAGCTTATTCTGATGTACTTTTCTTTAAAAGTGCTTTTCTCAAAAGTACTTTTGGTGAGAAGTAGTTTGTGTTTGGTTAATTAGTTTGAAAAGCACTGCAATAATTAGTGTTTGACCAAACTTTAAAAAATTACTTCTAAGTGTATTTTTCTCACAAGTGCTTCTCAAAAAAGTACTTTTGGAGAGAAGCTACTTTTTTATGCTTCTCCAAAACTGCTTCTACTTCTCATCAAAAACACTTTTTTTCATTCCACAAGCTTGCCAAACACCTCAATTTTTGGCAAAAAGTGCTTTTTGCCCAAAAAAAAAAAAAATACTTTTGGCCAAAAATAAACTTGACCAAACAAGCTATAAGTCAAAGAAGAAATTAAAGAGAAAGAAAAATAGGTGGAAACAGAAGATTTTAAATGATAAAAAGGGGGGGGGGGGGGAGGGGATGAGGCGCGTGCAAAACACAATCGGATGCTTGATTGGTTGTTCATGCCACGTCAGAAACAGGGGGAATTAATTACACTAAAAAATAATTTAGGGGGGTAATATGACCCGGAAAAGAAAATGTGTGTAGTATGTAAATAGGTCATAGCATGGGGTGGATTTTATGCATTATCCCTTATTTTTTGTTGGGCTAAGTCAGCTCAAATACACTCTTTGATGTAATGTTGTTCGATTTTAGATAAATTGTGTATAATTTTCCAAAAGACCTCTTGTCATTAATAAGCACCTTACAGCTTATACATCGCGATCGCGGTACTGACATGAGCTGATTTTTATTGTAACAAACCCTTTAGGTCGCATCTCAAATAGTGGAAGAGCCAAAATTACAAATAAGGGTATAAAAAAAGTTCTTGTGCCAAGGTAACAACTTATATAAAATCAAAAAAATAAATAAATTATTTTTGCCCTAGTTACATAGTATACTTTTTTGATGAAGAGGGTTCAACTAATTAAACTCCCTTGCACCCCTCTGCTTCCGCCCCATCCCTACAAGCCATAAACTGCGATAGCATGCTCAAAACAGAGATAGTAAATAACAACAATAATAACAACTCAGTAAAATCAGGGTAGTGTGTACGCAGACCTTTCCCTTACCCCGATAGGGTAGAGAGGCTGTTTCTGATAGACCCTCAGCTCAGAAAGCTTGAAATAAAATAAGAAAGCAAATTAATATTCAAACTGAGGGGTTGGATTAATGTAACAGTAATGTGCTAAGAGAATGGTGACATTTTCAATCTATCCATCATAAAGTTTATATTTGGTGACCTATCTAAGAGAATTCAAAGATGATCCTACACTTAAAATTAAACATGAAACAATCTAGCCTTCAATTCATAAATCAAGCGTAAGACTGTAGATTAGGCTATGAATGATGAAAAAGGGATTATGATCATTCAAGAGGAACTCAATAAGTTTAATTATTATTATTATTACTTTTTTTTGAGAATTAATTCCAAGCCAGCTAATTATGCATTAGTAATTAGAACTCGATTGGTAATATTCATGAACAAGCTGATTGGATGCTAAGGCAGCAGTGAAATTTTTTCCCTTTTCTCAGTCATAAAATTTCTCCAAAGATTTGTGACAAATATCAACTGATCCTCAACCAAACTCTCAAAGCCAACCCTATATCACCCTAATTTTCTTTTTGAAGTTAACTTTTCCTAAATCAGGTGTGGATTTGAAAAAAAAAAAAGCATATTGCTAGGTAGAATTAGCTAGTGATCATCAGCGTAACCATTCTTCTTTTCACCGTAATGGAATTTGCTTTGCCATCTTGTCAGACAACGTAGCTAGGCATAACCGATCTCTGTTACATCTTGTGTTCATGTATCTAATTTCCTCTAACTTGTGTGCCATAAATTTTGCATTTATTTGCCGTTAAAAATCATTAAGTGCTCCACGATTCTTCAATATCTTTTTTTTTGGCTATTGAGATGTCATTTAACCAGTGTTGCATCTGATATTCCTTCGTCAAAAAATTATATTGTATAATAAGGTAATTATTTATATTTTGTATATATTATAGGTTAAAAGGAGAGTCTTGGAGCAACCAGATACAAATCTAGGATTTTGTAGAAATATTAAAGTCATGGTAGTAGTTATACATTGTGTACATATTGAACTAACCATAGTTAGTTACTTAGTTTCAAGTTAGCATTGAGTTAAGTTAGTGAGTTAGGGAATAATATAAATTGTACATTTTCAATTGTTTTTGTTTAATTGGAAAATATCTGATGAGCAGTTGCTCTCACAACCGACCTACTCTCTCTAATGTTCTTCTTCCTCTCCCGCTCAAATTTTTATTTCAACATGGTATCACAACCACCGATCAATGGTGATTGAGCTGGTAAATGAGCATATGAGAGTGATTTGTCGGACAATTATTTAATTCCATTGATGATCAATAGCAGACAAACCTTAATTTCTGCTATTGTTGAATTTGGTGGTTACTTCATCTGCGGGCCTAAATCATAAGTTTTTGGTGATTTCTAGGTTAATTGGAGCAGCGATTATCTTGTGAAGCAGCGATTGTCTTGTGAAGAAATGCCGAGCACAAGTGACGAAGTGCCAACGCCGATGATGACTCCAACAGTGGACCAAATAGAGTGATTCACTGACATTCATCCAAGGAATCCTCTATGTTTACACCCTTCCGACACTCCAGGCTGTATTCTCATTCCTTAATAACTAACTGGAATTGAAAATTACACTGCATGAAATAATTCTATAAAAGTTGCACTGCTAGCTAGGAACAAATTTTGGTTTATTGATGGTAGCTGTAAAAGGGAAGATTATAGATGATATTTAGTTCATGAGTGGGAAAGAAGTAATTCATTCGTCTTTTCGTGGATCACAAACTCAGTTTCAAGAGAATTTGCTAATTTATTGAAGTATTCATTTAATGCTTATAAGTTTTGGGAGGATTTAAAAGAATGTTTTGATAATAGAAAGCTCACTAGAGTGTATCAATTACATAGAGAGATTTATAAAATGGTCCGGGGTACTTCATCTGTTTCTAAGTATTTTTCAAAATTGAGAAATGTTTGAGATTCTATCTCTCTAGTTCCCCTTCCTGGAAGTGATAAGACCTATGCTGATCACATGAAGCAACAGAAGCTGATGCAATTTATGATGGGGCCAAATGAGACTTATTCACAGTCTCGCAGTCACATTTTGATGATGGTTCCCAGTCCTTCCATGAATCAAGCTTACAATTTGATCATGCAAGATGAAAGTCAGAGAATGCAATCAAATATGATAAATTTGTGCGTTTAGCCTCTCCAACAACTGGACTTAAATGACTCTACTATTCTTTCCTCTGTTAAGGGAAATAAGTTCAAGAAGGGAAACACATTTTACTGTGATTATTTTCATATGATAGGTCACAAAAGGGAGAATTGCTACAAGCTGGTTGGATACCCTACTAATTCTAAGAGTACTAAGAGAAGAACTTCTGATGGTTTTCAACAAATTGGCAAAGTCAAGACTCCCATGGTAAATAATGAAAATTATGACGACAACTCTGTTGCTCCTATCTACAGTACACATCATGCTGATAACTGCACCACTCCTGCTTATGGAATGGCTATGCTTGTCTTTACCCAGAACAATATAAACAGATCCTGCAGCTGATCAATAAGACACCACCTCCAGAAGAAAAAAACGTCAATATGACATGTATATCCTCTTGCTATAATAGTTGTTCAATTGCAGATTGTGACACTACTCCTTGGATGATAGATACAGGGGCAACAAATCACATAATTTCTATCCTAAATCATCTACTCAACTCAGAAATAATACCACCAAACTGTAGTCAAGTTCACTTACCAGATGGTCAAACTACTTCTGTCACACATATTGGTTCAGTGTCTTTGTTTGACAACATACTAACTAATGTGCTATATGTACCTTTAGGTATGATCTCTTATCCATCTCGAAACTAATTAAACAACTGCAATGTTGTATTGGTTTCTTTCCTGAGTTTTTGTATCTTCCAGGACCTCTATTCTGAAAAAATGAGGGAGATTGGTAAGAAGAAGTATGGTTTATACTTACTTCAACCAGCCAAGAGACCTTCACCAGTTCATGTCTCAACTTTATCAATTTCACTTGTCCCTTCACATCACTGCATTTCTTCTACTAAGTCTGATCAAATCTCAATACAGCATCAAAGGCTTGGTTATGTACCAGCTGCTGTCCTCTAGAAAATACCATTGCTGAAGGTTTGTCTATCTAATCATACATATAAGTCTTGTACTGTTTGTTCCTTAGCAAGGCAAACTAGATTTCCTTTTTCTACTAGTGTGTCAAAAACCCTATCTTCTTTTGAACTTGTACGCATGGATATATGGGTTCTATATAGACAATGTACCTATACTGGTTTTAAATTTTTCCTTACCATTGTTGATGACTATTCTAGAATGACTTGTTTTTTTATGAGACATAAAAGTGATACTATTGTTTTGATCAAGAATTTCTTTGCCTTGATTAAAAATCAATTCTCTGCTTCTATTAAAACTGTTAGATCTGATATTGGCCTTGAATTATTTAATTCCCATTGTCTTAGTCTCTTCAATGCCTTTGGGGTAATTCATCAAAGTCCTTGTGTTAGTAATCCACAACGAAATGGAGTGGCTGAAAGGAAGCATAGACACTTTCTTGAAATGGCAAGAGCTCTTAGATTCCAAGCTTATTATCCATTAAAGTTATGGGGTGAGTGTGTTCCCACATCAGCTTACCTCATTAATAGACTACCGTTGGCCCAAGTAAATTTGAAGTTTTGAAGACTGACAAAAGAACTTAGACATGGTCCAGGTCCATCTTGTGAAGCACAATAGTGATCAATCCAAACATGTGAGATGCATGTGATAGAGATAAATCTAACTTATCAGAAGTAATATCTCCTGATCATGATAAAAAAGGTAACATATTGGATAAGGAGAAAGATTCCTTACACAAAGAGAACACGGTTTAGGAAAATGATAGAGTTAGAGTATGAGATCAACTAGAACTCTTCCACCATGGAAAAGTGGAATCTGTATCCTAGAAAATCTCTAATTACTAACTCCTTAAATATCAATGTAGTAGGTAATTTTACATTGTATCTTTCAGCTTTTATAGAAGCAAGTGTATTAGGTACTTAGTTTTCAAGTTAGAGTTAACTTGAAGTTGTCGCAACAGTTGAGGACGTGTGCCATAATGGGATTAGAGTTATTCCTAGGTTTACAAAAGAGTTTTTGTAAATGCAATTTTTGGCTCAGTGATTTTAGTTAAGAGTTTTGGAAAATCCTACTGGAAGCTAGTCGTGGTTTTTTCACATTTTGAGCTAGGTATTTTCCATGTCAAATCTTTGTGTTTTTTTTTGTACTTATTATTCTGCAACAGTAATAATTGGAATACATAGAAGAACCAAGTCCCTCTATAATCAAGTTAAGTAAAATTAGGTACCACACAAATCGCCCTCCTCTTGTGTGGTATTGAGTATAAAACATCAATTGGTGTCAGAGTAGGTTATCTTTGAAGAGGCTAACACCTTAGGAACATATCAAGATGAGTGTACCACCTGGAAACGGGGAAGGGTAATCCACTATTAGGCCTCCAATCTTTAATGGCCAGTACTATTCCTGGTGGAAGAACAAGATAAGAGACCACATCATAGGAGAAGACTATGAACTTTGGGATATAGTTACTGATGGTCCCCTGGCTACTACAAAGAAGAATGCTGAAGGAGTGGACGTGCCAAAACAAGCACTGACTGCTGCTGAAGACTTGAAGAAACGGGAAAAGAATGCCAAGGTCAAGAAATGGCTTGTGTGAGGACTATGTCACGATGAGTACAATAGGATTTAAAGTTGTACCACTGCTAAGGAGATCTAGGACACTTTACAAGTGGCCCATGAAGGAACTCCTCAAGTAAAGAGATCGAGATGAACACTCCTATATTCTCAATATGAGACTTCCACCATGAAGGAAGGAGAAACCATCCAAGAGATGTACACAAGGTTCACAACACTATAAAATGAACTTAAGTCTTTTGGAAGAATTATCCTTGAAGAAGACAAGGTTGAGAAAATCTTGACAAGGGTCTTGCTAGTAACTTGGGAAAGCAAAATCACGACTACTCAAGAATCAAATAACATTGCTACTCTCAAGTTGGATGAGCTGATTGGAAATGTCACTGCCTATGAACTGAGAAGGAAAACCATGAAAATGGATGCAACCAAGAAGGAAATGAGCCCGGCTCTCAAAATAACTGAAGGTGCATACTTAGAGGATGTTGAAATGGCTATGATCACAAGGGATTTCAAGAAGTACCTAATGAGAGGAATTCGTTCTTCAAGAGGTACAACCTTCAACAAACCAAGGGCTCCTGAAAATAGACCAATGAGGGTTGCTATAAATGTGGTAAGACTGGCCACATGATCAAGAATTGTCCTCAGTGGGAAATCAAATGAAAGAAGGAAAGGGCCGAACGAAGAAACAGGAAGAAAGAAAAGGTTCAACCCAAAAGGAACAAAGGATCAACAAAGGCTATGGTTGCTGCTTAGAGAGAAACCTCAGATGAGGATTCATAAGATAAAGCTGGAGATGAACAAGCACTAATGGCCATTGGAGAATAAGACGATGAACAAGAGGTAAGTGTGATTCATCTCAAAGACAAAATTAAATTTTTGTCTAAGGAAAGGTTATCAGAATTATTGATAGACTTCATTGATGAGTGTGAGGTCATAAACAATGTGAAGGAATTGCTGTCTAGGGAGTGTTTGATTCTAAAACCCAAGTGCAAAAATCTGGAATCTAGGGCTAGTGAAAGTGATAGTAAAAATACTGAGTTGAAGAACCAGGTACTAGAACTTGACACCAGTGTCTTACTAAAGTTTTAAAACAAAGAAGGTTGATCACACACATCTCACCTTAGAAACAAATCTTGGAAAAACGAAGGATGGGTTGTACAAGAAAGCTGAGTAGATAAGAGTCCTAAAAGAATACCTAGTCAAGGTGAAGCATGAACTAGACAGAACGTGCAAATGATAAGTCCTCTAATGCACTATCCTGGCTACAAGAGCACCACAATATCAACAAAAACACCAAAGTGAAATCCCAAAATCAAGTACATCACACTTCCTGGAAACATAATCTACACACACTGTGGCAAGACTAGTCATTACAAAAGTGAATGTAATGCAAAGAAAAGGCCTGTCAAAAGAACAAAACCTTTATTCAAGAGAAAAATGGGCTGCATGGATGGGCCAAATGGAATTTAATTTACCCTTTGCCTATAGAAAGGGACCCAAACTAGTTTAGGTTCCTAAGACTGACCCCTAATTTCGTTTTGCAGGTCTAAGTGAAGGGATATAGCCAAATATGGTACATGGATAGTGGCTGCTCAAAGCATATGACTAGAAGTAAGAACCAGTTCCTTTCACTTGAAGACCTAAAAGGAGGTACTGTATCCTTTGGAAATGGGAAGAAAGGTGAGATCATTGGGGTTGGAAAGGTAGGTAAGACAAACTCACTGTCATGCCCTGAACCTAGGATTGGACGTAACACGACACTCAGTGCCTGACTACATGTGACCGAGCAAACTAACTGGTTGGGTGAATCAACATGCGGTATCATAACAGATTGAATGCGGAAGATAAACTAACACATGCTGATATACTGAAAGTCTAGATGATATAAATCAAAGTGCGGAAATACTAATACAATTTTGAAACACATTTGTAGACAACGTAGCTTAATATAAAAAGCTTGTGACTCTGTCTAGCTGCTACTCTAGTCTATGAAGCCTCTAATGAAATATTGAAAACACTGACTGTTTGAAAATACTAAGGCTATAAGGTAATGATAATGCCCCAAAATAACTAGGGATCACCAAATAGCTGGTACGAGAATCATAGCACTCTGAATCGTCAACCTGTAAATCATTACCCGCATCGTGAGATGCAGGCCCCGGGCAAAGGGGACATCAGTACATTTGAATTGCATTGGTAAGTAAAGCAACTGAAAGAAAGAATTGTAAATGCCGAAACTAAAACTAAGCTGATAATTGAGAATTCATAATTGGTATTGAAATGATAATTATTGACATAGAAACTGAAACGATAACTGATAACTAAAGTGATAACTAATAACTGAAATGCTGACTGATAACTAAAATGGTAACTGATAACGAAATACTGATAACTAATAACTGAAATAATAACTGATAAGTGATAACTAAAAACTGAACTAAACAAAAGAAGTAAGGATATGAATACTTCCTTTTTTGAATGATAAACAACCTATTTATTTGACTAAGCTATGGTCTCGGGACCAATATATATGTGCACAAGCTACAACCTCAAGCCAAAAAATGCATAAATCGTAAACTATGGCCTCAGGCCCAAACATGCATGAAACATAAACTACGGCCTCAGCCCCAAGTATGCACAAAGCATATAAACTACGTCCTCAGGCCCAAATACAAGTGTTCAACATTCAGGAACTGAGAATCAAACAACAATACATGATAGTAAAATACTGAATCGCACCGAGTTACATGATAATAGAATACTGGATCCCACTGAGTTACATAATACTGGAATACTAAATATGACTAGATTGAGACATGTATTCGTGAACTGATTATGAACACTGAAACTTCAACTATTTATGGCATACTGAGTAATCTATACTAAGACTCGGGGGGATCAAACCCAAGCCTATATTGAATACGAACTGAGCTGACAATGTTCAGAATGAAAGTGGTGAACGAGTTATGAAGCGAAAGAATAGAAGTTCTACAACTATTCGAGAAACTAGGCTTAACTATATTTCTGAGGCAATTAGTGATGTCGTAAAAGAAAGTAGTGTAGGGAGAATCATTAAAATTCCCAAACATAGAGAGTTAGCTTCACATACCTCAACTTCATACTCTTGAGCATAATACAACATTCGCCATTTAATCTATATCAATGCAAGTCAAAAGGATTCCATATTAGCAAAAATACTCATGTTTTGGTTAGTTAGGCATCTTCTTAAACACTTTCTGGAATAAGCTTAATAGTCCTTATTAATGGTGTTTCTACACCCAATAACCCATTTTCTTGCTCCTAGATAAATTCTAAAGTCTCAAATAATTGTAATCAACATTATTCTTTATCATCCATAAGGTAATCAACACCCATAACCAATAATAACTAATCAACAACCCAAACCTAAAATCCGTTCATGCTTTTCTATCAAACCCATAAAATCATAGAGTCTATAATAATTAAACCAACGCTAGAATCAATTAGAGGGTGAAGAAATTACCTTTTAAAGTTTAAACCCTTTGAATTCGAGTTCTAGGCTTCCTTCTCTCAAATAAGATATCTAATGATATGGAGGGTTTACATATATTAATAAGGTGTTGGGGGAATTGAAATAAACATAGAATCACCACTAGAACTTACTTTGGGTGGTGGAGGGACCATTAAGGAGCTAGGGTTTTGAGAGCTTTACTTTCTAGAGCAAGTGTTAATGTTTTGCGGCTGTGGGGGACGAAATAGGGATAAAAATGACTTCCCAAGTTACCCACCGCGTCCCTATTGGCCCGAACGCGGTCCCGACCGTGGTAGGTCTCTTGGACACTGCCTCACCACCGCGGTCATGGTGAAAATGCGGCAGGACTGTGGTGGTTACACACCATTCTGTAAAACGGGCATAACTTTTTGCATAGAGCTCTATTTGGGCTCCAAAATATATCGTTGGAAAGATATTTCTATGGCCTACAACTTTAATGCTTTGAATATTCCCAAATGGTTTGTATATTTTCACTAAAACCTACTGGAAGATAGACCTTCTACAAACTTAGTCGATTTTATCAAATCTTATGCACCTCACTTTCTATCTTGATTTTGAAACAACTATTTTCACCCATAATAATCCTAATAGGACTTCATATGTCCAAAATATAACCTTACTACTCCTTTAACTCATTTATACCTAATCTAAATGTGTGTGGTATTATATTGTCTCCCCATTGGGATCATTCATCCTTGAATGATCGCCTTGATTGTAACTTCTGCTAACTCCGGACCTTAAATGATTCTGGTGCAGACATGAAATTTTATAAACACTTGCATACTAAACTGAATGAATACATGATTACTGTACTGTTAATATGTTGAACTTAATGATTGCTGCATTGACTAAATATTGGTGTGCCATGGATACATGAAAATAGAACTAACACGGTTATTCAAATATTGATATGGCACGGATATTTGAGAATTAAACTAACATCAATATCAGAGTACTAAGTTGGTGGCATAAATATCTAAGTATTATACTGACATGAGTAGGTGAGTATTGAACTGAGTTGAATATCTGAGTATTGAACTAACCTGAGTATCCGAGTACTGAACTGGCATGAGTATATGACTACTGAACTGACATGAGTATCTAAGTACTGAACTGGTATGAGTATCTGAGTACTTCACTAGCCTGAGTATCTGACTACTGAAGTGACATGAGTATTTGAGTACTGGAAACTTGAATATTATAACATGACCTGTGAAATACTGGATGTACCACCACTAATTCTGGTGGCAACTCTAACTCATAAGCTAATTCACACATCTTTCGCTAGATTCTATATGGCCCAATATAGCAGGGACTATGCTTCTCCTTCTTCCCAAATCTCATAACGCCTTTCATAGGCTAAAGTTTCAGAAACACCAAATCATCAACTTGAAATTCTAGGTCTCTATGCCGAACCCTCGAATAATACTTTTGGCGGCTTTGGGTCATCTTCAAACACTCTTGAATCGACTTAACTTTCTCCATAGTCTAATAGACCAAATTTGGTCCCAACAATTCCGCTTCGCCAACTTTGGACCAACTAATTGTCAGACTACACCTTCTCCTATAAAGGATGTGTATTCTGTGATAAAACACTAGGCTTTCTGCTGCCCGACTTTCACTTGCTAACATTTCGGACAATTTGGACACAAGGTCTGTGACGTTCTTTCTCATGTTGGTCTACTAGTAAACCTTCTTAAGACCATGGTACATATTTGGGAACCTGCATGGAATGAATACCTAGAATTATGGGTTTCTAACATGATCTTACCTCTTTAAGTCTATCTATATCTGGAACACACAATCTGTCGTGGTACCTCAAAGTACAATCATCTCCCCATTATTCAAAAGCCATCGTCTTATACTTGTGAATCTCCTCTTTCAACTGCAACACGTAGGGATCATCAAATTGTTTCTCCTTCTCAACGACTACTAAGGGGGAACAAGTCCTTTTCTAGACAACAACTCTACTATCTTTAGAGTATGCAAATTGAACTCCTTGCTAGGGTAAGCGGTGAACTTCTTTCACCAGAGTTGTCTTATCTACCTCAATCACGAGTTATACTTCCCACACTTGATTATCTTCTTAAGCACTTTCTAAAAAAACTTATATCATTGTTGTGAGCTAAGTCTTTAACCTGTACTCCAAAGACTAAAGTCTCGTGCAATGGCACTATCCTCGTGATGCATAACTGGGCATGACTTTTATAGCTTTCCGTGATCACTTTATCATTAACTAAACTCGGTGATCATTCTATTCACTTTGTTTTTCTTACACATGTCAGACATAATCCGTGTGGTAATTATACAATTTTCCCGCATTATCGAACTGATTTTCTTTTTCATGTCCCATGCTAACTATTCGGGTTTCAAATCTCTAACTGAACTTACTGAACATTTCCACATCACCCCATAAACCAAAGGTCTTATACTTATGGATCCTTCTCTTTTTGTTGGGATCGAAATAACTTTTCTTATTCTCTGCAATTCTTTGCACTCTACGTCAGTGACGACTCATCTTCCAACTTACTTCTGAGAAATCTTTCTTATTAGGAAAACTAAATTATTCACTTAATAGAAAGCGAATGTATTCACAACTATCATATACATACTCTTCTCACACTATCAATCTTGGGGATATCCTTTTTCGATAATTCTTGAAGGCTATTCTTCTGTAGTTTTATCTCTCACTACCTAGCTAATTTTTCCCCCACCCCCATTGTACTTTGGGTTTAACTTAAAATCTCTGGGTTCTAACACGTGTTCGGTATTTCAAAATGTCATCCACTTTCTAGGGTTAAGCTGGCTAAGTGAATTAAATTGTACCCCTATGAGCTCTGCTGAAAGTGCTAATTCACTGTATCAACTCAAAACTTACTTACTATTCTTTTACTAACCACCTGCTACCATCATGTTTTTTTTGCTTTGCTTTGAATAACTAAAGTGAAGCATAAGGTTATTCCAACTTCCCTTACCATCCGACCCTGTTCTACGGTCGCATACTATCCTTTTTTTTCCTTCTAAACTATGTGCATAGATCGCACTTAGGGAATTCATCTACCTTAAATGAAATTGGAATATCTAAGCCCAAACTTTCTATACAACACTAAATCACTTCATACTATAAAACTTCGGCCTAAACACATATTCACATCATTTGAAGGGGAATTGCCATACCTTTTATCTCACAATAATAGCCACTTCTTATAGTAGCTTACTAATGTGGTACTTCTAGTTCCGATCTGTATAAATCTAAACAACTTAAAATTGTTTCCTGAAATTCACTGTTGTATGATCTTGGTTCTCGTTGCATACATCATATCTTCTAGTCATTTGCATGAGTTCTACAAAAAATACATCACTAATAATAACAATCATTTTTGACTCCTAGGTATTTTACCTTTAGGCTCTTTTCTATCCAAACTATAGTAACCAATATTAGGGTCTGACATCTGAACTATCATCATCCAACTTGAGGCTCCATTTCCAAAAATTAAATGAAATTTTTTCTTGAGGAAAAACACATACGAATATACTACCATACACAAACTTGTTCTTAAGAGTATACCATTATTAGATAAATCACTTCATGTACCATCCGGCGAGTCTTCGGTCGTAATCCAAACCTAAAATATGTGAAGGTTTCTCTGTAATCACTGTTACTTGTATTTTATTTGAGCAACCATATGCATCACTGTATACGCACAAGTCACCAGAAAATTTGATACGCTGAAAATTAGATATTTGGTAAACATATAACTGAATGCGTACTGAATAACCATATTGCTAACTGAAAGATTGTATAACCGGTAACTGAGGTATAACTGTTTTTGTACTTTCTGACAATGTTATGCTTTAACTGTACTACTATCCATTGCATCCCACTTTTAACATCCTCTCAAGTCTCATATTTACCAACCTGTACTCCATAATTATACCCCAATAGGCAATTCTCCTATCTAGGACATTATGTTTCTCCTGCATGTCACTTGGGCATCCAATACGTTTGGAATTCGACAGGAAGAGAAGGTTAACTATTGCCTAAGCTACGTGGCACGATCTAGAGTAGAAAGAAATAAGACAATCCTGGATGTCTTAGTAGTTAACCGTTTATATGAGTGGCCGGCACAGCCATATAAAAGAAACTCCACTAGACACGTCTTCATAGACTCCCTAGGACTCTTGAACATAGTGCTCTGATACCAAGCTTTTTCATGCCCTGAACCTAGGTCTGGACGTAACACGACACTCGGTGCCTGACTACATATGACCGAGCAAACCAACTGGCTGGATGAATCAACATACATTATCATAATAGACTGAATGTGGAAGATAAACTAACACATGCTGATATACCGAAAATCTGGATGATAAAAATCAATGTGCGGAAATACTAATACAATTCTGAAACATATTTGTAGCCAACATAGCTTAATATGAAAAGCCTGTGACTCTGTCTAACTGCTACTCTAGTCTATGAAGCCTCTAATGAAATACTGAAAACATCGACTGTCTGAAAATACTGAGGACTGTAAGGTAAGGATAATGCCCCGAAATAACTGGGGAATACCAAATAGCTAGTTCGAGAATCATAGCACACTAAATCGTCAACCTGTAAATCATTAACTGCATCGTGAGATGCAGGCCTCAGGAAAAAGGGACGTTAGTACATTTGAATTGCCCTAGTATATAAAGCAACTGAAAGAAAGAATTGTAAATGGCGAAACTGAAACTAAGATGATAACTAAGAATTCATAATTGGTATTGAAATGATAACTATTGAAATAGAAACTAAAATAATAATTGATAATTGATAACTGATAACTGAAATGATAACTAATAGCAGATTAGTGATAACTTATAACTGAAATAATAACTGATAACTGAAATAATAACTAATAATTGAAATGACAATTGATAACTGATAACTGAACTGAACAAAGGAAGTAAGGATATGAATACTCCTTCTTCTGAATGATGAACAACTTGTTTGTCTGAATAAGTTACGACCTCGAGCCCAATATATATGTGCACAAGCTACAGCCTCAGGCCTAAGTATACGTATACATAACTATGACCTCAGGCCCAAAAATGCATAATGCATAAACTACGACCTCAGGACCAAACATGCATAAATAATACACTACGACCTCAGGCCCAAGTATGCATAAAGCATATAAACTACGACCTCCGGCCCAAATATAAGTGTTCAACATTCTGGAACTGAGAATCAAACTGTAATACATGATAGTGAAATACTGAATCACACTGAGTTACATGATAATGGAATACTGGATCACACCTAGTTACATAATACTAGAATACTGAATAGGACTAGATTGAGACATGTATTCTTGAACTAATTATGAACACTGAAACTTCAACTATTTATGGCATACTGAGTAATCTATACTAAGACTCGGGGTCATCAAACTCAAGCCTATATTGAATACGAACTAAGCTCACAACGTTTATATGAAAGTGGTGAACGAGTTATGAAGCTAGAGAATAGAAGTTTTACAACTATTCAAGGAACTAGGCTTAACTATATTTCTGAGGCAATTAGCGACGTCTTAAAAGAAACGTAGTGTAGGGAGAATCATTAAAATTCCCAAACATAGAGATTTAGCCTCACATACCTTAACTTCCTACTCTTGAGCATAATACAACATTCGACAACCGTTTGAACTTTAATCTATATCAATGCAAGTCAAAGGGATTCCATATTGGCAAAAATACTCATGTTTTGGTTAGTTAGGCATCTTCTCAAACACTTTCTGGCATAAAGCTTCATAGTCCTTATCAATGGTGTTTCTGCACCAATAACCCATTTTCTTGCTCCTAGATAGCAACTCCGCACTCTTTTGGCAGATGCCATCAAATAACTGAGTTAACTGTAAAGTCTTAAATGATTGTAATCAACATTATTCTTTATCACCCATATGGTAATCAAAAACCCATAACCAATCCGTTCATGCTTTTCTATCAAACCCATCAACGCATATCTCATGAACTAGAGTCTATAATCATTAAAACAATGCTAGAATCAATTAGAGGTAAATACATTACCTTTTTGAATTTCAAACCCTTTGAATTCGAGTTCTTGGCTTCCTTCTCTCAACAAAAGATGTCCTAATCGAATATCTAATTATATGGAGGGTTTACCTATGTTAATAAGGTGTTAGGAAATTGAAATAAAATTAAAATTACCATTAGAACTTACCTTGGGTGGTGGGGAGACCCTTAAGGAGTTAGGTTTTTGAGAGCTTTACTGTTTAGGGCAAGTTTTTATATTTTGGGGGTATGTGGGACGAAATAGGGCTAAACAAACAACTTTCCAAGTTGGCCACCGTGTCCTAGTTGAACCTACTGTGGTCCCAACTGCGATAAATCGCTGGGACACTGCCTCACCACCATTTGGGCTCCACAATATATCGTTGGAAAGATATTTTAATGGCCTAATACTTTCATGCTATGAATTTTCCAAATTCCTTATAAATTTTCACTAAAACCAGCTGGAAGATAGACCTTCTGCAAACTTAGTTGATTTTGTCAAATCTTTTGTACCTTACTTTCCATCTATGTTTTGAAACAACTATTTTCACCCATAATCATCCTGCTAGGACTTTATATGTCCAAAATATAACCTTACTACTCCTTAATTCAGTCATACCTAATCCAAATGTGCATGGTGTTACACTCATATTCCATTGAGAATATCAACTTGATAGATGACTTGAAATATAGCCTAATCAGTGTATTATAACTGTGTGATAGAAGTAACTTAGTATCATTCAACTCTACTAAATATTTTGTGATTAATCTTACGACTAACAAGATTGTTTTGCAGGGAAAAGAGTTAACGATATTTACATTGTAGATTTGTCCGCTCTTTCATAAAATAAACTCACTTGCTTGAGTGTGTTGGACAATGATCCCTTCCTGTGGCACAAAAGACTTGGTCATGCAAGTCTAAATCTACTAATAAATATTAGTCTCCATGGACTTGGTGATAGGGTTACCTAACATCAATTCCATTGAAGACAGTGTTTGTGAGGCTTGTGCAAGTGGGATGCAGGTAAGATCCTCTTTTAAAATCAAGAAAATAGTAAGCACGACTAGTATGATGGAACTGACTATATAGATCTCTATGGTCCAATGAGAACATTGAGCAGATGTGGTAAGAAATATGTGATGGTACTTCTTGATGATTACTCTAGGTTTACTTGGATATTATTTTTAACATCTAAGGATGACGCATTTGACATGTTTACTGCCTTTGTTATAAAAATTCAGAAACAACAACATAATCAACTTGCATCAATTAGGTCTGATCATGGAACTGAATTTGAAAATGCTAAGTTTGCTGAATTTTGTAATGAGCATGGTATAGATCATAATTTCTCTACGCCTAGGACTCCTCAACAAAATGGAGTGGTTGAAAATAAAGAATAGGACTCTTGAAGATATGGCTAAGACTATGCTTCTTTTTAGTAAACTGCCCCATAGCTTCTGGACAGAGGCTGTAAATACTGCATGTTACATCATTAATAGGTGCATGACTATACCTCTTGTAGAGAAGACTCCCTATAAGTTGATTAAAGGGAGAAAACCAGATATATCCTATCTTAGGGCATTTGGATTCAAGTGCTTTGTGCATAATAATAGAAAAGACTCCATAGGTAAGTTTGATCCCAGAAGTGATGAGGGAGTATTCTTGGGATATTCTTCACATAGCAAGTTTATAAAGTGTACAACAAAAGAACTTTGTGTGTATAAGAAAGTGTACATGTAGTGTTTGATGAAACTAACGTTCTTTCTGAGAGACATGAACATGTAGATGAAGCCGTTGGGCTGGTAAACGAATTGAGAGAAGTCATAACTCAAGCTGAAGATGCACCAAATGAAGAAACTTGTGATGGAACAGATTCTTCAATTGGGGGCAACCTTATAGGGGGACTGAACAAAGAAGAAATGAATCTAACTCCCAAATAGAACCTGTCCATGAGCCTGTTCCTCAGTAACAAAACATGGGAGAAACTCCAAACAGAAATCAGTTGGTTGTGAAATCGTACAAGTATCAAAGTTCTCATCCCATTGAGAACATTCTTATTGATCCAATTTTTAAAGTTAAAACTAGATCTCAATTAAAGAATCTGTGTGCTTTTGATGTATGCTTATCTTTTATTGAACCTAAAAATGTTGCTGAAGCTTTGCAGGATGCAAATTGGGTGAATGTAATGCAAGATGAACTCAATCGGTTTGAAAGAAGCCAATTGTGGCATCTGGTCACAAGATGCAATGACATATCAGTAATTAGCACTAAATGGGTCTTCAGAAACAAACTTTATGAAGATGGAACAATTACAAGGAACAAGGCAAGGCTAGTGGTCCAAAGTTATAGCCAAGAGGAGGGCATAGATTATGATGAGACTCCTCATAGCCTTTGCAGCTCACATGGAATTTACCCTTTACCAAATGGATGTGAAGAGTGCTTTCCTCAATGGATACTTAAAGGAAGAAGTCTTTGTCAAACAACCTCCATGGGTTTGAAAGTAAGAAGTGTTTAGATCATCTATACAAATTGGACAAGGACGTATATGGACTCAAGCAGGCTCCTAGAGCATGGTATGAACGTCTATCCAAATTCCTGCTTGAACATGGATACAATAGAGGTAAGATTGACAGTACTTTATTCTTAAGGGAAAAATGTAAGGATCTACTAGTAGTACAAATATATGTTGATGGCATAATTTTTGGGCAACCACTGAAAAAATGAGTAAAGAATTTTAAAATATAGTGGGGAGTGAATTTTAAATAATATGACGTGTGAGCTTAACTTTTTCTTAGGCTTACAGATCAAATAAAACCCAAGTAGAACCATGATCCATCAACAGAAATATGCAAAAGAATTGATTAAGAAGTTCAAAAACAGATGAATCAAAAGAAATAGGCACTCCCATTGCAACAACTACTAAATTAGACATAGATGAACCTGGTTCATCTATTGATCAGAAGTTGTATAGGGTTATGATTGGCTTACTTTTGTATCTTACTGATAGCAAACCTGACATAGTTTTCAGTGTAGGGCTCTGTGCTCATTTTCATGCAAATCCTAAGGAATCCCACTTGACCGTTGTCAAGAGGATACTATGATATTTGAAAGACACTACTAATCTTTTTCTTTGGTACCCTAAGGTAGTAACTTTAATCTAGTAGGATACGCTGATACTGACTATGCAAGTTTCATTGTGGATGGGAAAAACACCTCAGGTATGGCTCATTTTCTTGGTTCATCTCTGGTATCATGGGCTACTAAAAAGCAGAATTCAGTGGCCTTATCCACTGTTGAGGCTGAATATATTGTTGGTGCATCTTGTTAAGCTCAACTGTTGTGGATCAAATATCAGCTGATAGATTTTGGCATTGAAGTTTGTTACATCCCTATCTTTTGTGATAACACTAGTGCTATAAGTATGAAGAACCCAGTTCATCATAAGAAGACTAAACACATAGATGTTAGACATCACTTCTGAAGGGACAACTATGAGAAATGATTGATTACTACAGAATTCTATGCTACTGATAAACAAATTGCTTACATTTTTACTAAAGCACTAAGTAGTAAAAACTTTGAAAGCAACATGTTAGAATTAGGGATGACTAAGATCACCTAATGGGACCAGTTCAGAGTGCACAATGAAACCAAATGAAAAATGAAAAAAAAGATTTTGGCTAGGAAATTGGAACTTGTGTAAATATCTAGATTAATTTATACTCAGCTTCATACTGTAAATAATATACTGCTGTAACATGTGTTGATATGACTCACTGATCTCTAACAAAATTTTCTCTATTTTGGTAAATTGAGGAATGCTCAACCGAATTCTAAATGAAGAACCTTGTTCATTAGTATTGGTTCATCTAAATAACAAGGTATATTTTCTATACTCTGCACAATTAGAAATATAAATATTTAAATCATGAGGATACTCCTACCTATGTTGAAAAACATTAGAAAATCCTATCCGTTTTTAACCAGTTCCGTCTCTATTAGAATTCTCACCATAAAAAATACCTAAAATCTTTGGAAGTTTAACCAATCGTTCAACATACAATTTCAGCTTGATTAGACCTCTAATTGACTGCTAAAAACTATCGTTATCCATTAAATAAGTTATTTTCTTTAAATATCTATTATTTCCTTCTGCCACCCTCATTATTCCAAACCATCAAAAATTCTTCTTCACTTTAAATTGTTTTCTCCTCCAAAAGCCAACTCACAAACTTTCTCAAACCATCAGTTACAATGTCGAACCCTCAAGATAATCTAGGGACTCCTCCACCACCATCCCCTTCTGGTAACAACTTCTCCACCTAATACAAAGCCCAGCCTAAGAAAAGACGTGTCAAAATGCTAGCTCAAAAATTTATAGCCTCAGGTGCACCGTCAAAAAGATTAAATGCATAATTGAAGGCTGCCTAAGCCCATGATTCTGAGAACTCAGATAATTTTTTCAAATCTGTGGGTGAGGGGGAAGGACCTGGGCCTTCTGACTATGAGAAGGCTCAAAACTCCTCTTCTAAGGTAAGTTTCTGCTTTGGCTAAAAATTTGGAAAATATGTTTGTTTTGGTTAGGCCTATCAGGAATGTGGAACTGCTTGAATTGGGAAGGAGAAGAGGTAAAAAGAAAAATGAACAAGAAAATGAGGGAGAGGGTGTATGTGGTGATGTGTGGGGAAAGAGAAAGGAGTGCTGGTTCTTCACCCACTTCTGAATTGCCATTACCAGCTATCAGTGGGGTTGAATAGGAAACTGTTGAAAAAAGTGGCAAGAAGTCATAGGGAAGTGGTTTAGGGGAGGCTACTAAAAGGTTGGTTAATCTAAGTTCACAGACAGATGAACCTGGTTCATCTATTGAGGAGACCATAACAGACATTCTGAAAAAGGTAGGTGCCAGTTATGATCCAAAGAAAAGGAGAACTCCAACACCAAAATCCCCTAGCACTGCAAAACCTTCCAAGAAAAGCAAGGCTTCCTCCCCAACAACTACTGAAATTCCCTTGCGAAAGGGAAGAGCCACACGAAGTAGAGTGAAATAGGCTGAGAGTGCATTACAAAAGGATTTGGCTGAAAGCTAGAAGAAGAGGATGGATAAAGGAAAAGGCCAGGGTTCCAAAGTCCTATGATGCTGTTGATATTGAGGAGATAGAACAGGTCCATCAGGAGGAACATACAACAATGTGCTAGATCTAGTTTTAATGATGCAAATAATATTTCTGTACAGGAAATCAATTATAGAAGAACAAGGAATCAAGAAAATACTACAAGATCGCTGGAGTCAATCTTGATGCTTAAGGAAAGAAATCAATCAGCAAAGATTACGAATCAATCAGCAAATCTAGATACCTAAGGAAGGAAATCAATCAATAAAGATTACGGACAACTACAATGGAAAGAATCAAGAAAGCCTAAACTTAAGGCATTAATCAAGGCCAGCACATCTGGAAGATTGAGGATTCTAAAAAGAATTGATGAGCAGCTCATTTCGGAAGGACCAACAATCAAGGAGTTAACCTTCAACATAAACAACTGTTAAAGGAAGAATGCGCAACGACTAGCTATCTTATACTTGGAAAGAATCAATCTCATTCCAAAGATCAAATCTCTTGGGTTGTCAAGCCTCGATCTTCACCAAAGTATTTATACCCAGCTTCAAGCTATAGACACATATACTTTGATCGAACAACAAAATCCTCTATTTGTTCTACTGCAAACAAATATTGTAGTTCTCTAAGATCTATTGTGTAACAAGTCAGAGAAAATGAGATTACAACACTGGTGATGCATTGTATAAAAAAGAGACGAGTGTTATAGGTAATGAGTTATCAAGTCATTTCCATTTTACTTGGAAAATCGCAATTACTAAAGAGAACTCCCTTGCAACCCAAGGCGACTGGACTAGGATTCACATTGAATTCGAACCAGTATAAAGTTTCGATGTTTTTAATTCCTACACTTACTTTATGTTATTATAATTGTTAGGTCATTACATCTAGTCAAATAATTGACAAACTAGTAAACTAATAAGGGATTAAGTCTAAAAATATACAATTCACCCCCTCTTGTACTTTCAATTAGTTTCATAGCAAGGGTCACATTCTACTTTTGTTTAACAGCTTGTGAGAAAAGATCATGGCAAATCAAGTTATAGTAAGAGCTTCTTTTCAGGAAGGAACTTCACATGTTAGACCACCATATTTCAATGAACAATATTTCTCTCATTGGAAAGTGCGGATGGATATCTTTGCCAAAGCCTATGACGTCAAAGTTTGGAGAGTCATCAAAAAAGGGAACTATCCCTTACTAGCTGCTACTCCACCACTTGCTAATCCTGAAGATATAGATTTATATATAAAAGAGTAAATAAAAGTGGTACAAGTTAACAATAAAGCGAGAAATCTGCTTCATAATGCTATAAATGGTGAAGAATATGAGAAAATATCGAGTTGCGACACAGCCAAATAAATGTGGGACAAGCTTGAGGTCACATATGAAGAAACCAGCAAAGTAAAAGAAACACGTATTAACATGTCGGTTCATGATTACGAACTCTTCTCAATGAAAGAAGGAGAATCTAATGAAGAGCTGTTTTCCAGGTTCAACAAGATAATTAGCGATCTAAAGGCATTTGACAAGCCTTATACTAGTGGTGATCAAGTTAGAAAAATTCTCAGAAGCCTGCCAACCACTTGGGAGACCAAAGTAGTCACACTGGAATCTCAGGATCCAAACAAATTATCTTATGATGAACTACGAGGAGAACTCATAGCTTTTGAAAAGACGTATCTCAAGAAGACAAGTCAAGAAGAAAAAAAGAAAATAGTTGCATTCAAGACCTCAATTGAAATAGCTGAAAATGAAATTGATGATGATCCTGAAGTTCTACAAGAAGAAATTGATATGCTATCAAGAAACATGGATGGATTAATGAGAAGATACCAAAATACAAAGAAAGGAAGAATTCTACCTAGACGATCCAGGCAATACAACGAACATGAGAAGAATGATGGAAAGTGCTATGAATGTGGAAGATTTGGGCACATTCAAGCAGAGTGCCCAGAACTGAAAAGGAAGATCTCTAGAGGTTTTAACAAGAACAAATCCTTTGGAAGCTGGAGTGATAAGGACAATTCAGACCACAAAGAGATAACAAATCTCTGCTTCATGACGATTATGGAAAACAAAATGAATAAATCCTCAGGATGCTAGACAGATGACGACACTTCAGATGAAGAAAATGGAAATTGCTTCACGGCACGAGGTGAAACAAGTGAGCTAAGATCATATAACTATGAAAGATGCAATGAATTGCATGAAATTCTTTATTTAACTTTGAAAGAGTCTCCAAAAATTATGAATGAGCTTAAGAGACTAACTAAAGAAGTTAAAGAATGGAAACTCAAACATGAAGTATGTGAAATCAAAAAAGAAGTACTTCAAGAAGAGTTCGAAAAATTGCAAATTCAACTCAATAGCATGTGCAAATCCATCAGTCACAGTTCTGTTAGGTCAAACCAGACGACTTAAAGTCATCTGGAAAAGGACAAGCCAGAACTCAGTCGACTAGTACTAACACTAATGAAAGACCTAAAGATAGGCCAGAAGTTATGTGTCATTACTGAAGCAACAGTGGGCATAAATATTTTTTTTTCCATTTTTGTAAAGCAAACATTTCTGGATGGGTTTGGAAACCAAAAAACAATCCTGAATCTAGTAACACTAAACCTTCAGGACCCAAGCAAGCTTGGTTACCTAAAATAAAGTAATCACTTTGTTTTGCAAGAACACCAAAGAATAAGCCCCAAAGGAAAACGGTATCTAGACAGTGCGTGTTCCAGTCATATGAGATGTGACAAAAACCTGTTCAAAGAAGTTACAAAAATTGATGGAGGAAGTGCTAACTTTGGGGATGACTTAAAAGGTAAAATAATTGGTACTGGAATAGTTCCCTTCAATAACAATAGTGACGTAACTGAAGTTTATCTCGTCGATGGCCTCAACAACAACCTCTTGAGCATAAGTCAACTATGCAACTCGAGATATAAGGTAAATGTTAAGAAAATAGGCTGTGATATTGAAGACGAATCAGGTAAAATAGTCCTTCCGGGAAAAAGGTATGAAAATGATTATATCCTTGATGATTTTGAAAAGATATATGTTCATATTTGTTTAAGTTCTATGTCTTATGATCCATGGTTCTGGCATAGGAAATTTTGTCATGCTAGCATGCATTTGATAGAAAAATTGTCCAAACATGAGTTAGTATTTGGGCTACACACACTGAATTTTTCTAGAACTCATATATGTGATGCATGTCAAATGGGTAAGCAGACCAGCAACTCTTTCAAAAATAAAGAGCATTACTTCATATGGATTTGGCCTACTAGAACTGCTAGTATATGAGGAAAGAAATATGCTTTTGTTATTGTTCATGATTATTCACCCTTCACTTAGGTAATTTTCTATTTCATAAGGATGAAGCATTAAGAAATTTTGAAGTTTTCTACAAAAAGGTTGAAAGAGAAAGGGATATATGATCTCAACAATTTAGAGTGATCATGGAGGAGAATTTGAAAGTAGAGCATTTGAAGATCTCTGTAATGATCAGGGATACACATATAATTTCTCTGCATCATGCTCACCACAATAGAATGAGGTTGTAGAAAGAAAGAAACCCCCCCCCCCAAGATATGGCAAGAACCATGTTAGATCATTCACTACCAAATCACTTCTGGGTAGAAGGAGTAAGTATAATATGTCATATTCTCAACCGATGCATCATAAGGCCTATTTTGAAGAAGACTCCATATGAACTATGGAAAGGTAAACGTCCTAATATCATCTACTTTCATCCTTTCGGAAGTACGTGTTTTATTCACAATAACGGTAAGGATAACCTTGGAAAATTTGATCTAAGAAATGACGAATGTATTTTTCTAGGCTACTCAGTAAATAGTAGAACTTTTAGAGTCTATAATAAACACATATTATGTGTGGAACAATCAATACATGTTATATTCGATGAAAATAATTCCTTCGTCGAGAAAGGAATTACTACAGGTGATGAAGATCAAGCTCAAGAAATTAAGGAGACAAGCAAATCTCAAAAGTCGACTAATATATCTGCTACGATAGAGTCAACTGGTGAAATCAACAGCAGTGTACCAGATCAACCAATCGAGTCAACTACTAATGTAGTGCTTCCAAATGAATGGAGAAGTGAGCCTGAATATCCTCAAAAATTCATTATATGGGATCCAAATGAAGGAATGAAAACTAGGAGATCTCTAAAAAGAAAGCAAATGTTGCATTAATCTATCAGATTGAGCCAAATAAGATAGAGGAAATGCTAAAAGATTCAAGATGGGTTCAAGATATGCAAGAAGAATTAGACCAGTTCAGTAAGAATCAAGTGTGGAATCTGATATCCAAACCTGAAAATGTTTCTGTAATCGGAACAAAGTGGGTTTTTTGAAATAAATTGAACGAGGATGGAAAGGTAGTAAGAAATAAAGCTAGACTAGTTGCTTAGGGGTACTCACAACAGGAAGGAGTCAACTATGATGAACCCTTCACTCTAGTAGCTCATTTGGAATCCTTACGAATTCTTCTGGCATACCCATCATTTAAAGGATTTAGATTGTTTCAAATGTATGTCAAAAGTGCCGTTTTGAACGGATTTATTGAGGAAGAAGTATATGTAAAACAACCACCTGTGTTTGTAGATTCAAAGTTCCCATACTATGTATACAAGCTCAATAAGGTGTTGTATGGGCTAAAACAAGCCCCACGTGCCTGGTATGATAGACTTAATTCCTCTCTTGTTGATCATGGCTTCACAAGAGGTAAAATAGATACTACCCCATTTATTAAAAGATCATTGGAAGGTAATCTAATTATTCAGATTTATGTTGATGATATTATATTTGGTAGTGCTAAACCTCTTATGTGCAAGGAATTTTCAAATCTTATGCAAAGTGAATTCGAGATGAGCATGATGCGAGAGCTAAAATTCTTCCTTGGACTACAAATTCAACAATATAAAGAAGGAACCTTTATATGTCAGACCAAATACACAAAAGAACTGATTCAAAAATTTGGAATGAGCAATGAAAAATCCATTGGCACACCAATGAGCCCTTCCAAAATCTGGACAAAGATGAACAGGGCATCCCTGTTGATGAAATTAAATATCGTGGAATGATTGGATCACTATTGTATCTGACAGCAAGTCGATCATATATAATGTTCAGTATATGTAAATGTGCCAGGATTCAATCACCTCCTAAGGAATCACATCTGGCCACAGTAAAAAGAATCATTTGATATCTCATTAGGGCTGTATCTCATCAACTGTGGTATCCTTTCTCTAACTCTTATAAATTAGAAGGCTTTTCAAATGCTGACCTTGCAGGTGATAAGGAAGATAGAAAAAGCATAAGCGGTACATGCCAATTACTTGGAAAGGCATTGATACCATAGAATAGTAAAAAACAAACATCACTTGCATTATCTACTACTGAAGCTGAATACATTGCCATTGGACAATGTTGTGCACAACTGCTGTGGATGTCTCATTAATTGGGTGACTATGAACTTTCGTTTAAACTATAAAAATCTTTTGTGATAATTCAAGTTCCATTTGTCTTTCAAATAATCATGTGCATCATCCGAGGCAAAGCATATAGATTCCAAGCATCATTTTATTAGAGATAATGTCTTTAAGGGAGACATAGAAATATCTTTTGTTGGAACTACTGATCAGTTAGCTGATATTTTTACTAAACCTTTATTATAGGAGAGATTTTGTGATTTAAGAAAGTTACTCGGCATTATTTGCTTAACTAATAACTTTTAGGACATGTGTGTACTGCTGATTCTTTTGTAGGTATAATGATTGTCTTTTACTCATGCATTAATTACGCCTCCGTTTTCCCTCTCATTTTCTCTTCTTTCACATCAGTTCGTCATTCAAAGTTGGAAAACCAATCATCGCGTCCTTTCAAATGATATCTTTTCCTTTTCTGTACTCAACCGTCAAAAGTTTTCTTCTTAAGGCGGAGAACCTTTTCAGTCACTTTCATTGTTATCCCCTCTCCAAAGCTCCGATCAAACCTTTTCCCTTTAATGGCCAAACATCCCAAAGACCCCTCTGCTTCTACTAGAAAAAGCATCCGCTCCAAAGAAAAACCCCCATTTATGCCCCCAGAACAAGTAGACCTAGGGTCCGACCACTCTTGGGGTTTCACCTTTTCTCAGAGAGAATTCTCTAATCACTCTCAACTCTTAGGAGAAAAAGCCCTAGGAAACGACCCATGGAAGAACCCCTTGTTCCCTCCACCCCAAAGAAATACAAGGTTGATTTATCTGGCTCTCTCGAATTTGAACAAAACTTCTGGAATTCTCCAAATAGAGATATTCTCATTGCTTTAAAGGACACGCCCGTTGCTTATGGAATGGTTTTCGACCTTGACACATGAAAGCCCTAAATTGCAAGGTCAAAGATCTTTTTGTTCATTAAGGGTGGGTTAAGTTCCTCTCTACTTCTCCGCCTAAGATATATGAACCCCTGGTAAAAATATTCTATGCTAATCTCTGTTCTAGTAAGCCTGAAGGTTGGAATCCTTAGTGTTAGGTAAGCACATTATTCTTGATTGTGCCCTATTTGATTCACTCTTTTAGTGTCGCTGCTCTGGTTTTCCTATGCTTTTTAAAACACCTGGCCTGATGACTTTGAAATTTCTTTTGACCAAGTCAAACAATGTATTGCTAAGTATCCCTCTGACTCCCTTCCTAACCAGTTATGTCCTAGTGATGTTTGTTTTGAAACTCGAGTTTTGGCCCACATTATAGCAACTACTTTGCTTCCCTGCAATGGTTACTTTTGAACCTTCTCTCAAAGAGACAACTTCTTAGTATACTGCCCTATGACAAAACTCAAAATCAAGTTGTCCTCCTGGATTATTAATTTCATGATCGAAAATGATGAAGATCCCACTAGTCTTCCGTATGGCATGACAATCACTCATATTCTAGAAACTCATCAACTTTCCCTGTCCAACAATCCATTCATCACTATTTTGAAGTCTTACAATTCTAGAGCCTTTGCTAGTATAGGTATGTGAGTGTGAAGGGCTCATGGGTTAAGAAGCACAAAAGTGAAGCAAAACATACTCCTATAGAGCCCACGCCTACACCCTTTGTTCCTCATCCCAGTCCTGGTGATCTTGATCTTGGTGCCAAGCTTCATGCCATTGACTCTCAACTCTCTGAAATCAAAAATCTTCTCATAGCCACTCAGTCTACTGTTGGTGACATTCATGCCATTACCAAGGAAACATGGTTTGATGTGTCCAAAATTAGAGTTGTTGTTCTCAGAGTTAGATAGAATGTTGTCAAAGCCTTCAGGGAGATCCATGACAAGTTGGATGGAGTGAGCATCTCAACCAATACTAGCTTTGAAAAATTGAAGGAGGTCATCCGCAACACCTTTACTTATTTTTTGCGTCATTAATGCGGATGTTTAAGACAACATTTTTTTTGCTTTTTTGCTGGGCTGTTTTCTCAGCCATTGGATAATTTGTGTTTTTCTTTGACTATAACTCTACTGTTTAATGCTATATATTCTGGTTAGTTCTTGGCTCCCTCTTTGCTGATGCAAAAAAGAGGGAGAAGTGTATATGTTGTATCTGTACAGGTACAATTGCCTATTTGTAAGAGTAGCATCTTCTATGGCAGAAGTCGACTCTAACCATAGACTAGTCAACTGCATACTGCATGAACAGCAGGGGAGTTCTATGGACTAGTCAGATGCATACATTGATGGGGAGTAAAACATAGGGAAGTTAAAAGTTGTTTATACCTATATATTATTTTTTCATCATCAAAAAGAGGGAGATTGTTAGATATAGTTTTAATAATGAAAATAATATATCTGTTCAAGAAATCAATTAGAAAAGAACAAGGAATCAAGAAGATACTATAAGATCACTGGAGTCAATCTTGATGCTTAAGGAAAGAAATCAATCAACAAAGATTATGAATTAATCAGCAAATCTAGATAACTACAGAAAGAAATTAATCAGCAAAGATTACAGACAATCATGATCGAAAGAATCAAACAAGCCTAAACTTAAGGCATTAATCAAGGCCAACACATCTGGAAGATCAAAAATTCTGTAAAGAATTGATGAGCGGCTAATTTCAGAAGGACCAACAATCAAGAAGTAAACCTTCAGCATAAACAACTATTAAAGGAAGGATATCAAAGAAGAGCAATGGCTAGCTATCTTTTTCTTGGAAAGAATCAATCTCTTTCCAAGGATCAAATCTCTTGGGTATTCAAGCCTCGATATTCACCAAAGTATTTATACCCAGCTTCAAGCCTCAGACACACATACTTTGCTCGAACCAAAAAACCCTCTCTTTGATCTACTGCAAATAAATATTGTAGTTATCTAAGATCTATTATGTAACAAGTCAGAGAAAAAAGAGAGTACAACACTGGTGATGCATTGTATAAAAAATAGACGAGTGATATAAGAACTGAGTTATCAAGTCATTTCAATTGTACTCGGAGAATCGTAATTACTAAAAAGAACTCCCTTGCAAACCAAGGGGACTAGACTAGGATTCACATTGAATATGAACAGTATAAAATTCCGGTGTCTTTAATTCCTTTACTTACTTTCTGTTATTATAACTATTAGGTCATTACATCTAATCGAATAATTGAAAAACTAGTGAACAAATAAGAGATTAAGTTTAAAAATATATAATTCACCTCCCTCTTGTACTTTCACAATGGAGGTTCAGACCCCTACGCCCAAAAAGACCAAGGCCTCTTCCAAGAAGTCTTCATTTGTGTCTCCGACTGCTAAACCTTCATTGGCCAAGATGACAAGGTCTACAGTGAAAACCAAACAATTTAGAATTTCTAAAGATGAGAAATGGAGTGGTGAAGAAGAGAGTGAGTCTGATTGGGAACAAGACAAGCTGGCCAAGTTTGGTAAAAGTAAAATTTTGAAGGGAAGATTCCTGAAAGACTTGGTGGAACCAGGAATGGTTCGTTTGGTTGATGCCCTAGCTGTTTAGGGCTCGAAAGACATGGTCCTTCAGATAGATAGAAGTCTAGATAGGAATGAAATAATTGAATTCATGGCAAATGTAGAAGTCAAAAATAGCATAGTTACCAGCCAAGTAAAAGGAGTTCAAGTGACCTTTGATGCAGAGAAGCTGGGAGAGATCCTTGACATCCCCGTTGAGGGATATGATGACTACATTAGGCAAAGATGGTCAAGTCTGGATTCCCTTCCTCCCGCCCTTGAAATTACTAGGCGATTCTGTGATGTTGAAGAAGTGATGAGGCCAAGTTTGTGCACAAGAGTGAAATGAAGCCACAACACAAAGTTCTCTTTGAGTTTATCAACAAATGCCTACTACCCGGGCAGGAAAGAAGGTACATTGCTAACTATATGGACTTAGTTCTGATGGAGTGCCTTGAAAGTGGAATGCAAATTAACTGGCCTGCATTCATCATCAAGCTAATGGACTGGGTTATCAATGGCTCCAAGGCCTATGCCACCCCCTATGGATTCATTCTGACTACTGTTCTGGATCGGTGCAAGGTGCCTTTAAAGAAGTGGGAAATGGCCACAAGCAAGGGCTACATTGGCATTAATACTCTGATTCCTTGTGACTATCTAGTCAATACCATTCCATATGAACCTGGTTCATCCAAGAAGACACCTATCAACAGTAAAGTCAGGGCTCTATTTCAGGAAAATGAGGCCAAGGATGCTGAGATAGCTAGGCTGAAGGATCGCTTAGCAGAGGTTGAATCTGAGAGGAATGCTCTTAGAACTAAGATTACCAAGGAAAAGGAGAAGAATGATGGGATTCTTCACAATATGCTGAATCTTCTCCAAGCCCAAAACCAACCCTCTAGCTCCCGCAAGCCTTAGGAATTCTAGTCTTTATCTCCTGAACCTGTCTAGTACCATTAGTGATCCAGATTAGGGATTTCTTTTTCTTTTTACTTATGTTTTAAATATTTTTGCTTTTTGTTCGTGGATTGTGGTAGCAAACTATATCAATGATATCTACTATTTTTGCTCTTGTTGATTGCTACTATTTCCTTGATATTTTAAATATGTTTGCCTGATTACTTATGATTAATCCATGATTTCACTTGCAGTTGCCCTAGTGGCCATGCGTACTTATTAAAATCTGGGACTCGCATATTGTTTATGCAACTTTTCGATGATGCAAAAGGAGGAAGAGATATTTTGCTTTACATATTCTGAATATGTTATATTTATAACCTAATTAACCTGGTCCTTCATGATAAGTGGATTTTTCTAAACTTTGTATTGATGAATAAACTAAGTTCTTACATGGCCTAAGTGAGTGAAAATCACCGAGTTTATCATCATCAAAAAGGGAAAATTTATTGGCCCAAGTAAGTGTGAAGTTTTGAAGACTGACAAATGAACTCAAACATGTGAGATACAATAGTGAAGCACAATAGTGATCAACCCAAACATGTGAGATACACGTGAATGAGATAAATCTAACTTATCAGAAGTAATATCTCCTGATCATGATCGAAAAGGTTGCATACTGGATAAGGAAAAAGACTTCTTACACAAAGAGAACATGGTTTAGAAAAAGAATAGAGTTATAGTATGAGACCAACTAGAACTCTTCCACCATGGAAGAGTAGCATCTGTATCCTAGTAAATCTCTAATTACTAACTTCTTAAATATGAATGTGGTTCTCTTTTATAGGTAATGCACATAAGAAGTTAAACATGAATTGATAGAAAAATAGCAAGGAAATTTTGCATGCAATTTATGTGTGATTCAAGCGTGCAATCCTGGAGCTACTTGAACAAGACAGAAGAACCAGTTCTAAATGTTTATCTTTTATTGTAGTTTAATTGTAGAAGGTGATTTTACATTGTACCTTTCAGCTTTTATAAAAGCAAGTATATTAGGTACTTAGAGTTTTCAAGTTAGAGTTAACTTGAAGCTATCACAACTGTTGAGGTTGTGTGCTACAACGGGATTAGAGTGAATCCCAGGTTTACAAAAGAGTTTTTGTAAATGCAATTTTTGGCTCAATGATTTTAGTGGAGAGTTTGGAATAATCATACTGGAAGGTAGGTCATAGTTTTTTCACCATTTGAGCTAGGTGTTTTTCACATAAAATCTATGTGTTCTTTATTTTCTATACTTATTATTCCACAATTATAGTAGATGGAACACATAGAAAAATCAGGTTCTTCTATAATCAAGTTAAACAAAAATTGGGTACCACATATATCATCCTCACTCTTGTATGGTATTGAAGTATAAAACACCAACTACCCTCTTCATCTCTTTCAGTAAAGTCACCCTATGAGTTATTTCATGGTACACCACGTTCACTTATCCATCTGAAGATAGTTGGTTGCTTGTGTTATGCCACCAAGACCAACTTTTCTGACAAATTCTCCTCCAAATTCATCCCATCAATTTTATGGGCCATTCAGAAACTCAAAAATGGTACAAATTGTACAACATTGCAAAATGCACTTTCTTTGTTAATATAGATGTCACCTTTAGCAAAATCAATATTCCTATTAAAACATCCTAAATTCACTTTTCTTGAACCACATACATGCCCTACTATGCCATCTGCCTCACCCTCTTCATTGGATGATGTCTTTCTTGCTGCAGGACATGTCCCTACTCCTAGTGATCAGGTCATATCCTCACCTTCAATTAGTGAATACCTACCTTCTTCACATATTCCCCATCCTCCTTATTCTCCACTTTCCTTGCCATATACCTCTGTACCTCACATTGATCCCTCTATTCCTCTGAGAAAATCCACTAGGACATCAAAACCTCCTCTATGGTTAAAAAATTATGTTTACTTTTCTTCCACAACTCCATACCCTTTATCAGACTTAGAGTTGATCTCAGAATGTGGTTTAATCCAAGGGTATACTCATGAATCAAAGAAAGTATGCCTTAGAGTTGATCTCACAATGTGGCCTAGACGGAGAAAATCCACTTGAAACTCCTTTAGAACAAAATCAGAAGTTTACTACTCCTGAATATGACAAATTATTTGAACCTGACAAAGATACAAGTCCAAAATAACAAGACAGGAGACCATATAAAAGGTTTTACGGAAGACTGCTATATCTAGCTATCACTAGACCAGATATTTCTTTTGCAATCCAAACATTAAGACAATACATATATTCTCCAACAGAAATGCATTATGAAGAAGCTTTAAGGGTTGTTAGATACATATAGACCAACCAGAATTGGGGTTATCAATCAGTAGCAAAAATCTGGAAAGATCACTGCCTTTTGTGATACACACTAGGCATCATTTGTTGTGTCTAGGAAATTCGAACAGGGTATTGTATTATGCTGTGGGATTCCTTGATCTCTCGGAAAATCAGAAAAGCAAAGTATAGTTTCAAGTAGCTCAACTGAAGTTGAGTACATGAGTATGGCAACTACAATGGCAGAACTTGTTTGGCTATATGGGCTGATGCAGGAATTAGAATGAAGGTTGAGCTACCCCTGGAGCTATTTTGTGACAGCAAGGCAGCATTACAGATAGCTTCAAATCCTATGTATCATGAACGTACGAAATATATAGAGATAGATTTCCATTTTATATGAGAAAAAGATACAAAATGGGTTGATCAAGATAGAATACATGAGCAGCAAAAATCAAGTGGCAGACATATTTACTAAAGGCCTTGTGAAGCAGTTACCCAATGATATGGTATGAGTTGGGGATGATCAACGTATTTTATACTGTATAATAAAGTAATATTTTTTATTTTGTATATATTATATTTTAAAAAGGGAGCCTTCAAGCAACAAGAGACAAAGCTAAGATTTTGTAGAAATATTAAAGTCACGGTGGCAGTTATACATTATGTACATGTTGAACTAATCATAGTTAGTTGGTTAGTTTTATGTTAGCATTTAGTTAAGTTAGTGAGTTAGAGAATAATATATATTGTACATTTTCCATTTGTTATGGTTTAATCAGAAAATATCTGATGAGCAGTTGCTCTCACAACTGATCTACTCTCTCTTTTGCTCTACTTCCTCCCTAGCTCAAATTTTTCTTTCAACAGATTTGATGTTTGTGGGTTCTGAACTTGACACCAAAAAAATAACATATTTTAGTTATTGGTTTCGCAATTATATATTAGAAATATAAATTAATAAATTTTTTAATACAAATACAGGGTCTAAGCAAAAGCAATAGGCCAATTCCGTAAGGATGGCCTACCTCTGCCTCTGGGAGATATGATAAAATTGTCTCCGTGTGACCTAACCATGTACGCAACCACTAATACTTGCATTAGGGTGAACTATCTACATCAACTCCTAGGGATATGACCCTTCCTGAATCATGTGTGTATATATTATACTTAATGCATCGGACTGTCCTTTATATACTATATGTTAAATCCTCTAATTTTTATGATGAGTTTACTCGTGAAATTTCTGACTCTACTGCTGCATCTAAAAGTCCCAAATAGATTCATAAATTTTCACCCTTCCTAGTGGATTAACTCCAAGTCAATGCCATGTCAGTCACCACTATGAATAGTCAAAACACCAGTAAAAATTAACCCCAGCCAAGAACTAAGGGAAAAATGCATGCAACTATTCCAACTAGGCTTTAAAGCCAAGGATACCGCGTCTGATATGATCGCACGATTATATCCACCAAAATGCATAACAGTTCATGACAACACTTGAACAATCTTCAACTTGATCATAGTACAATGATCTCAACCAATTGCTATATGGCCAACCACTTCCAATTTTGTTAAGTTCTACTAAAGATCTCAAAATATGGTTTGCCCTCTTCTAAATATCCCTATTGCTATTCAAAGGTAACCTAACAAACCACTGTATTCGTGAAACCTATAAAACAACTTTCACTTTTACTCCTTAGGCTCAATATTGTGGATAACAGATGGATAATTAAATTATTAAATTATACATATATATATAAAAAAAAAAACACCACCCGAAAAGTTAGACCTTTATTTGGGGCACCTTTCAACTTCAGTATGTTTCAACCTCTCTTTTTTTGATGAACTTTCCTTGTACTTCCATCGTACAAAAAAGTGGCACCAAAACATATTCACTTTAAAATGAAACATTTTACAATTTTTAAATATTTTATGTTTTGTACGCATCCATTATTCCTTTATTCCTCTCTACTTATAAATATGAAGCCAGCAGACAACATGTCTTAGTAAGCCATAAACTTCTTTGGTTCCAATCTTAGCTTCTTGTCTTTTCTTGTCTCTCTTCTATTTTTGGATTATTTGCATTTTCATGCAAATTTTGCTCCTATTATTTAGCTATGGAGATAGGATCTGTGAGCCATGAGAAGGCTGGTTTTTTCACCAATGGATTGACGTGGTTTAAGTCCTTGCCTGGAAAATTATTTGCCAAGATAGTTGAAATTACTAAGCAAACCAAGAAAATTGGCAAAGATGATCCAAGAAGAGTGATTCACTCACTTAAAGTTGGATTGGCACTAACTTTGGTTTCATTATTCTACTATTTCCAACCCCTTTATAATAGTTTTGGCGTTTCCGCAATGTGGGCTATAATGACCGTTGTCGTTGTCTTCGAATTTTCTGTTGGTATGTTATATTGTACTTCCTTCCTCCGTTTTATTTTGTATAACGTTGTTTGACTTTTGTCACGTATAAAAAGTAATATTTAAACTTGTAATTTTAAATATGTCATAATATTTCTTACATATAAAAGTAAAACAATTGATAATACGTAACTTAATATTTTCAGGTGCAACACTTGGAAAAGGGTTAAATAGGGGAATGGCAACCTTGCTAGCTGGTGCTCTAGGGGTTGGAGCACATTATTTGGCTAGCGCAACCGGTAAAGTTGCGGAGCCAATACTTCTTGGGCTATTTGTCTTTTTACAAGGTAATTATATTTTATTTTATTTTACTTTTTAGCCTACCTAACTATTCATATTTATTATCGTGGCTCCAAGAATTCTCACTAACATCACACTTTCATCCTTTTTTGATTTAATTTCTTGCAGCATTTACATCAACTTTCATAAGATTC
Source organism: Nicotiana noctiflora (assembly GCA_032618575.1). Lineage (NCBI taxonomy): Eukaryota > Viridiplantae > Streptophyta > Magnoliopsida > Solanales > Solanaceae > Nicotiana > Nicotiana noctiflora. Next base: position 51,301 of record JASVEL010013309.1, on the reverse strand, counting down.
TTCCCTCAAGTGAAGGCCAGATATGATTATGGGATGCTAATTTTCATTTTGACATTTTGTTTGGTTTCAATATCTGGTTTCCGAGTGGGTGAAATAGTGGATATGGCTCATAAAAGACTATCCACTATACTCATTGGTGCCTCTGTTTGTGTTATTGTCTCAATCTTTGTTTGCCCTGTCTGGGCTGGTGAAGATCTCCACAAATTAGTTGCTCAAAATATGGAGAAGCTTGGCAAGTTTTTAGAAGGTAAAAACTCCACACTTTTACTCGTTGTTAAACTTTGTTATGCTATCTTCACAGCTTATAGTCTAGTGATATTAGTGAGAGTCTTTAATATAACTTGCGAGCACGTGATGCAATGATATCGAGCTTATGTAAGAAAAAGAAATTAGTAGGTACGCAGACCTTACCTCTGCTTTGGGGTAGAGAGGCTATTTCCAAATAGATTCTCGACATCCTTCCCTCTAAGAACTTTCCATCTTGCTTTTGAGAAGAGTCGAACTCACAACATAATGGTTGGAAGTAGAGGTTGCTTACTATTAGAGCAACCCCTCTTGTCTAGTGCACCTATTTTTCTTTTCAAATTTTGCATGACATAGGCATTACTTTTCACCGTTCATTATATCAATGGCAGACCCATGTGTATAGGTGAAGGGTCACCGGACCCCGTAAACTTTAGCCGAAATTCTGTATATATTTACGTATATACCTTGAAAATGATTAATTTAAAGTTATTTGGTACCCCAAATACGAAAAGCCTTTAGGGGGCACTAGTTAAATGGAATAATGTACCCCACCGCATAGAGATTTTGGGTCCGCCTCTTAGATTATACGTAGATATTTGACAAGTACTAGCACTTTCTCACAAATATAGAAAATTAAAAGTCCTCTTTTAGATGAGAGGTTATAACTTTATACATTTTAATGAAAATTGCAGGATTTGGAGAAGAAATTTCTAAATCATCAGAGGGTGAAGAATCAAAAGATGCTAAAACATACTTGGCCGAATACAAAAGTGTTCTCAATTCAAAGAATGCTGAAGAAATTTTGGTGAGACAAACTTTCATTTTCTTGAACAAGTATAAATATTATTTTCTACTAATTAACTGAAGTATTATCTTACATTATTCTTAATTTTTTTTTTCAGGCTAATTTTGCAAGATGGGAGCCAGGGCACGGCCAATTTAAGTATAGACATCCATGGAAACAGTACTTGAAAATTGGAAGTCTGACTAGGCAATGTGCTTGCAGGGTTGACGCACTCAATAGCTATATCAACTCTGAAATCAAAGTAATTAACAACTTAATAAAGTAAATTTTATATGTATATATATACTCCCTCCGTTTTAATTTATGTGAACTATTTTCTTTTTAGTACGTGCCAAAAAGAATGATCCCTTTCCTTATTTGGAAACAAATTACCTTTATGCAATGATTTATAACCACATAAAATAAAGGTGCCTCATTTTACACCACAAGATCAAAAGTCTTCTCTCTTTTCTTAAACTTCGTATCCAGTCAAATGGGTTCACATAAATTGAAACATAGGGAGTATAATTTACCTTATCCTTAGAATGGATTTTAATTATATACACTAAAGATTTTTTACACTATCAATATTGTAACATCTTGTAATAGCTAGGTGATGTGATAGTGTAACGTATCAATGCATAGAAGCTAATTAAGTTAAACTCTTATATTTGAACTAACATAATTAAGCTACTAAACTCCATTACAGGCACCAGAAGAGATCAAGGGAATGATCAAGGAAACAACAACAAAAATGAGCATAGAATCTGGGAAAGCACTAAAAGAACTGGCACGTTCTATAAAAACAATGACTTCTCCTATGTCAGCTAATAAACATGTCTCAAACGCCAAAACAGCAGCCAAGAACCTTAAATCACTTCTCATATCAGGCTTGTGGGAAGATATTAACTTACTAGAAGTCATTCCAGTGGCTGCAGTTGCATCAATACTAACCGATATCGTCATTTGTGTCGAAGAAATTGCTGATTCTGTTAATGAGCTTGCTTCTTTAGCTCATTTTAGCAGCAAAGAAACAAAGGTAGAGTCATCAAAAGAATCCAATATTGAAGCAACAGAAAGCAGAAAAATACATGCTTGTTCTCAACATGTTGTTATTACTATTCATGAGGAGGGTGCACAAGTCCAATCTTCAGTTCAACTAACAGACCAGAATATTAAATTGTGACGTATATTGTAAATAATTACTTACTTAATTGGTTAATTCACGCACTCCCATTTATTTTTCAAAAAAAAGAGTTGGGATGTGACAGGAGTCCCACCATTTTGTGTGATAAAAGTCATAAAAAATTCTGTTATAAAAGTTGAACTACTATATGGTTTTCTAACTTTTCATCATCATTCACATTTTGTTGGTTGCATTTTCTTGTGGTAGTGACTTCATGACGATATTCAAGTGACTCATGAAGTACATTATATAGTTGTAGCCAGTTGAATTTACCATGTAATTGGTGTGATCCAACTTCTTGTTTGATTATATAAACCAAGGGAAAATTTTCTCAATTGTTTGAAGATTCAAATCTTATATATTGCGTAAGACACTAATGGACATATTAATTTTGCTGGTGAAATTACACGTGAAAATGAGGAAAGGCGTGAAGAACAATTGTTCAGGATGAGACGAGAAGATATGAGATTTAATTCTTAACTTTATTAAAAACAAATGTTCAATTCTTGACTTGTTCCTACTTAATAGAACAGCATGACGGCATCATATATGACTCTAAAAAATCTTGCACAAGTTACTAAGTCCAAAACTCGTAAGGAGATTGTGTTGCATAATGAAGGTGTATTTTACATTCCGCTTAGATAGTTGTGTTAAATTTGACCGTATAAGGGAGATCAAAATATCATTGCTAATTACATGTAATAAGTGGGATTGAAGTATACTTTATTAGCCAGTATTAGACTTGTGTTATTGTGATTTCATGATTGAGTTTTAGAATAAGCTTAATTTTCATACAAAGTGGTCTACTTCGACACTTACAAAGGTGAAAAATATATCTAGGGTGCTCTTATTGAGTAAATGTTCCACTGATCATATGAGCTACATATGTAAGTTGAAATAGCTGAAAGTACTCGGAGGGGGGAGGGGGGGGGGGGGAGTTGAATAAATTAAAAACCTAGTCGACTCAGAGAGGAATTAATCGACTTCACTCATATTGGCAATGAAAATAAATTGCAGAATTTAAAAGCCGAGAACACAAGAGTTGTATACTGGTTTAGTACCGGTGTGATACCTACATCTGGTTCCCTTGGATCACAAAGGTTCTTTTAGATCTTATAGTTTATTATAACAGTAGTAGTTTTTAGATCGTTTAGAACCAACGATTTTCAGCAACAATATTTTTCAAACTTGACACAATTCTTATTTTGTTTTTTAACACTTCCTATCTTTTGAGATACTAGTAAACTCAGGAATACAATATTTGTGCTAAGAACTAGAAAGGTATAGAACACAGTGGTAAGTTGCGTGATCGAATTCTTGAGTCTGCTAGTCTTCTTATACGAGAGTCTTGGGTAGCCATTGGGATTGCCCTTTGATTAAGGCACAAAATATTCTAGAAGTTTTGGCCCAAGGGGAGCCTCAAAATCCTGCTCAAGAGATGGCTGGATTCATTTACTTCCTTCTTTTTCACATTCACAATCAATGGGATGATTTGTGATTTTATTTGATCGATCAGTCTTCTGAATCTTCAGATTCCAAATCAATCCTTGGAGTAAGGATTGTTATGAACTTGATCTTGTTTCCTTTTTGGTGACTTTGGCATCCTTTGATTTAGCATTGTCCTTGCTGCATTTGATCTTGTTTCCTTTATGATATCCTTGACATCTTGACTTTATTTGATTGAGCAATGTCCTCCTAATTTCCTGCAATCAAATAGATAAAATTATATTTGCACTATTATCATCATTGAAACTTAGGTGTAACAATCTCCCCTTTTTCGATGATGACAATCAAAAAGAGTAGACGTCTCTTTCATGTATTGTAATATTACTCCCCTGAGTTGCTGCTCTATACTTCTCCCCCTGATTTGTTGCTCTGCTTTACTCTCATGTTTTCTCTCTCTTTGACATCAATCAAAAAGAAAGAAGCAAGTGGAGACAGAACATGCATAACAAAATAGATATTGAACATAGTAGTTAGAGTATCAGATATTATGCCTTCAGCCGAGGCACATAGTGATGGTTCTTACAGACCAAAACAAAAGTAATTAACAAAACAAAATAAACAAAGGGCAAAAGAGATTGTCTTAAACACACACAACTGCCTTAGTTCCTCCTCGAAAAGTATTTCAGGATATTTATCACTTTGGTGCAGATAGAGTCATAGGAGGTTTTAACTTCTTTTGTAATTTTGTCCATCTTCTCTGTCATGGAGTTGAATGCCCTAATTCTTGCCTTATTGTAGCTCTCATGTCCATCCTGAGCTAAGCAACATCTGTACCTATTTCTTTAGTAACTTTCCTGATCTTGTCCACCTGTTCTTTCATACAATGAGCATGGTTTTCACCCATCTACTCTTTGTAGAATCTACTGAAGGTTGTTAGTAACAGTCGACCGAGGCTTAGTTGGCCTAGTGATTGGCTCAACCTTTACTGGAGTGCTTTCAATCTTGGCACGTTTGACCCATCTATCATCACTTAAGGTGTAAATCATCATAGCAAATATTATCTTATGATAGGTGTTTCAAATGTACTTGGGGGGAAAGGTGCTAGATCAACTTTCATGACCTCAAGAATATGTGAGATGAGCAATCCATAAGGTAAACAAGCAGCAGAAGAAAATATGTGCCTGATACTTTCAAGAGTATAATGACGAATCCACACAAACTAGTCAAGCCTTTTATTATTCACAAGGCAGTAAAAAATAAAGATATACCTAGTAGGCACAGTGCTGAGAGACTCAGTCCTAAGAAGGAGAGTAGTAGCAATCATGTGGGCTATACATGGTGTTCAAACTTAAGACTTTTAGGATTAATATCAGGAGGGTTTTGAGACAGAAAACTTTGCCTCTTTTAAAGTAAATTCAAAGTCTTTGGCTAGGTGTTTTGCACAAAAATATTATATTCATGAAATCAGAAAAATCTTCTCTAATTGATAAATATCAAGAACAATGTGAGTACCAATGACCATTGATTTCAAATCATCGTTGTCATTAACAAATAAATATGCATAAAACATCATCACAAGTTCTTCTTAAGCAGAATTTCCAACAGTATCAAATAAAGAAGAAAGATGTTGAAAATTAAATATAGAAATCACATCTCAGTGCATATATTTCATAAGAGAGAGTCTTACAGAGTGTCCATATGCCATAGATTTAGACTTATAAGCCTAAAACCCCGATTTTTCACTTTGTCCGTAGAAGTTCAATTTGTCCTCTGGCCCAAAATCTGTATTGTCCACTTTCCCTTTGTTGCATGCAGGCCTTTTGGGGTTTTTGATCCATAAGTCTTTTTCCTGCCTTTTTCTAGCTTATAAGAAGATCCTCTGATGATTCATCACCTTCACTATCAATTTGAGAAAGTTTGAGTCAAGAGATGATTCAAGGTCGACGGTTTCTTCAAGATTTTGGGATTTTTGAAACCATCTGCTTCGCCTTATAGTAGTGGAGGATGAGATTTCTCTTATACATGGTTAATGATTTGGTGAGAAGTGATGGATAATAATAGAAAAGGAGGATACTTAAGTAGGCTCTTAGAAAACTGAAGTCTTTCATTGGTTAGAGGAAAGGGTAAGTTCATATTGAAGTGACACTTCTGAGGAGTTGTTTCCGCGACACCAATGGAAAAGTAATAATTGCACTCACATCAAATTAATAAACCCATCAATTAAGCAAACTAAAAAAAAAGCAAAATATTTTGCAAAGATACGAAAGATTTTTCGCGATAGACATAATACCAATCTGTTTACACAGTAGACAAAATCATTCTTCCAAAAGGGGTTTTATAATAATATCTGCCAGTTGGGACTCAGTGCTAATGAACTCTAACAAATTATCAACTTTTGCAACATGATCAAATATAAAATGATGCTTGATTTCTATATATTTTTTCCTAGAATGATGCATAAAATTTTTTGACAGACATATAGCACTTACGTTATCACAAAAATTAGGAGTAGAAGTAAGAGATAAATCATAATCGGGAAGTTGATGCATGATTACAATAGCTTCCAACAGCTAAATACTTTGCTTCAGTAGTTGACAAGGCAACACCATTTCTTTTTCTTGCTATGCCAAGAAATTAGAGCATTCCCAGCAAGTGGCATGTGCCACTAGCGCTTTTGTTGTCAATCCTATACCTGCAAAATCTGGATGTGAAAACCCTTTTAGATCAAAATTTTTAGAATGAGCGTACATAATCCTAATTCAGTGGTCCCAATGAGGTATCTAATAATGCATTTAACTGTAGTCATATGAGATTTCTTTGGAGCCGACTGAAATCGTGCACACTTACAAGCACTGAACATTATATCTGGTCGACTAAAAGTGGAATATCGTAGAGATCCATCATTCCTCTATACATTATTTCATCCATACTTTTTCCATTCTTTTCCCCTTCAAGAGTAGTTGTTGGGCTCATTGGAATTGCAATAGGTTTTTCATTCTCTATTCCAAAATTTTTTATGAGTTTCTTAGTGTACTTTGTTTGGCTAATGAAGATTCATTTGGAAGATCTCTTGATTTTTAATTCAAGAAATAAAGTTAGCTCTCTCATCATGCTCATTTCGAATTATTCTTTTATAATATGAGCAAATTCTTCACATAATACAGAGTTAGAACTTCCAAAAATAATATCGTCGACATTAATTTCGGTAATAAGGTTACCTAAATTTGAACGCTTAATAAAAGGAGTTGTATCGATATTACCTTGTTGGAAAACTTGATTTAGAAGAAAAGAGCTTAGTCTTTCCTACCATGCTCGGGGGGCTTGTTTGAGTTTGTATAGAGCTTTTGACAACTTAATACATGATTTGGAAAACTGTTGCTCACAAAGCCAAGAGGTTGTTTCACATATATTTCTTCAGAGATATACCCATTTAGAAAGTCACATTTTACATCCATTTGTAATAGCATGAATCATTTATGAGCAACAAAAGCAAGTAGTATTCAAATGGATTCTAATCTTACCACGTGAGCAAATATTTCAACGTAGTTGATTCCTTCTTGTTGTGAGTAACCTTGGGCGACTAGCCTTTCTTTTTTATGGACTACTAGAAGATATTCATTCAGATTATTTCTGAAATCTCATTTAGTTCATACGATGAAAGCATTGGATGGTGTTGGAACCAAGTCCCACACTTTATTTCTTTCAAGGTCATATTTCATGGCTTTGATCCAATAGTCATCTTTGAGAGCCTCATCATCTTTTTGTAGCTCAAGTTGTTATATTAAGGCCATGTGAGAGTTAAGCTATTGAGATCTTCTAGTAATGATACCTTCTTGTGGATTTTTGAAGATGGACTTGTAGGGATATTCAGGTTCACTTTTCTATTCATTTGGAACACTTATGACTTCTTCTTTTCCAATGTAGTTGAATGTTCAACAGAAGATGGTTCCTGAAATTTCAATGTACTCCTTAGTTGACTGATTTTGTTGATTGGTCGCTTGATCGTGACTGTCTTTTCCTGTAATAACAAACTTTTTGGATAATTGAAATTTCCTCATCTTCAGAAAGTTTTTCATTCCTAAGCGAGGGTTAGTATCCACAAAAATAACATTAATGGATTCCCAATACATAAGGTTTTTTTTATTTAATACTCTATATGCTCTACATGAGGGAGAATATTCAAGAAAAATACCTTCATCGATTTTAGATCAAACTTATCCATATTGTCCTTTCCATCATTGTGAATGAAGCATTTACAGCCAAATGGATGAAAATAATTGATGTTGGGTCTCTTACCATTCCATTGCTTATATGGAGTCTTTTTAACAATGGATCAAATCAGGCATCTATTAATGATATGACATGTTATGCTTACAGCTTCTGCTCAGAAGTTATGTGGGAGATAATTATTCACAATCATGATTCTTGAAGTTCTGTGCTTATGTTCTACCACTCTTGTTGTTAAGGTGATCTTGAGGAAGAGAAGTTGTGCAAAATTCCTTCCTCATTACAGAAGTTTGAAAAGGCTCTGCTTTCGAACTCTCCTCCATGACTTATAGTAGTTTAACAACCCAGCCCGTCGTTACGGGAGTTATCACCCCATTTTATTTATTTAACACTTCAATATGCTAATTTATATGTGTTCGGGAAAGTTAGAAGCAAATCGGAAGAAATTTGGATAGAAATGAGGCCATAAACCTCTTTATGAAAATGGTAGTTTGGAAAAGTCAACAGAATATTGACAGGTGATTTAGACAGCTCGAAATTAAATTCTGATGATTCAAATAGTTTCGGAGGATCATTTATGACTTAGGAGAGCAATCGAAATCGAATTCGGAGGTTCGGTGTAGTTTTAGGCTTGAATTGGCTAAGGTTGAATTTTGATGAAATCCGAACGGTAGGTGAGATTTTGATCTCGGAGTCAGAATGGAATTTCGATAGTTGCAGTAACTCCGTTAGGTGATTTTGGATATGTCTGCAAATTTTCAGGTCATTCGGACGTCGTTTGGTCGGGTTTTTGATTGGATGTTGTTTTCGGAAGTTCTAGTTGAAACTTAGGCTTGAATTCACCTTGATTTGATGGTTTTCATGTTTAAGGGTGTGTTTTTATTATTGGAACAAGTTTGTATCACGTTTTGGAATAGGTTGGTAGTTTTTGTTGGGGTCCTGAGGGCCGCAGGATGAATCCGGGGATCCAAACGGACCATTCTTGGCCAAAGGAAAGAGCTGGTTTGCTGTCATAAGTGCATCAGACATTTACCCTCTGCGATCGCACGAATGAGAATGCGATCGCGTAGAGTACCAGAGAGGGCGAGAATTTCACCCTTCGCGATCACAAAACGAGGGACGCGATCGTGTAAGGTCAGGATCAGGAGCAATGCGATCGTAGGAGACATGGTCTCGATCGCGTAGAGTTACCCAGTTGTCCATCGTGATCGCATGAGAGTCTACGCGATCGCGTAGAAGGAAAAATACGGCCTGAGATTTTGCGATACGTGATCGCGTGATGGGTGGTGCGATCGCGTAAGGCCTGTAAGTTGTGCATCGTGATCGCGTGAGGGGAGTCGTGATCGCGTAAGGCAAATTAAATGTCTGACAGAATCAAATATAAACCATATCAGATGCGAGGTATTCATAATTTACTCCGTTTTTGCACCACATTGAGAGCAAATTGATAGCTTTGAAGAGAGAAATCAAAGGGGAAACATTGGAGGTAAGTCTATTGACTAAAAATGCAATTATATGCTAGAATTAACATCAAACCTCATGAATTTGGGTAGAAATTGTGAAGAATTGGGGCCTAGGTTTTGAAAATGAAATTTTGACTTTTGAAAGGCCATTCGAACTCCGATTTCGATAAATTTTATATGCACGGACTCGTGGCGAGACGAGGAATCCGTTGGTATGAATTTGGAATTTTTCGAGAAGCGGGCTCGGGGTCCTGGTTTTACCAACTTGGTGCGTTATTGTGTATTTCGTGTAAATTAAATTGGGTTATGTTTCTTTGACCAGATTCAACGCATGAGATGACAAATTCAAAAGGAAAAGGCATCGCGGACGAGTCCACGGTCAGCTAGAGGTGAGTAGTTACTGTATATGGTAGCCTGAGGGTTCGAAACCCCGGCTTAGCATATTGTGACCCTAGTAGGGCGTGGCTCGCACCCCGTGGCAGGTGCGGGATTGATTACAACTGGGGATTGAGACTTAGTCCATCCCGAATATAAATAATATGATATATATGGTTGAAACACATACTGTGATTGATATATTGTGGGCTGTAAGCCATGTTTGGGGCCTTGTGCTGACATGTAGTATCCCTAGGGGATAGTTATATATGTGATAGCTTTATTTGCTTAATCACTGATCTCAGTCCTGGTTTGATATCACCATGTTGAAATGCTAAGTCACCTGTTCTTGGAAAAATTAAATACAATTAAAGTATTTTCATAATTAATGAACGGGAACCTGGAAATAAATAATTTGAACTGTTATGTGGCTTATATGTATGTTTTGGACTGAGGATGGATCGGGCTGCACGCCACAGCAGTTGATATGAGGATCGGGCCGCACGCCGCAGCAGATGATATGAGGATCGGACTGCACGCCGCGGTATTATTGTGCTTGGGCTGTAGGAGCCCCTCCCGAGTTTGCACACACCCCTAGTGAGCGCCGTCGACGTTAAATGGATCGGGCTACACACCGTAGCGGTTATGTGTATTGCATTGCATCTTTGTCTGTGAATTACATGTGATAATTGTAATGTACTATTATTGCTAGTTCGTAGGAGGAATCAGACTGTAGTTTAGCTTTACTTTGTGGTATTTTGTGGATATATTATTTTTAGATATTGATATATACTTATTACTCACTGAGTACTTAGTACTCACCCCTACTCCCTACACCTTTGTGTGTAGATTCAGGTACTCAGGAGAAGTAGACGAGCACTCCAGCTTTTACAGAGTCATATCGAGTTGCTGAGGTAGCTGCCGACGTTCGCAGAACCTAGCTTTTCTTCTTATTCTAGTTTTCCTTTATTTATACATTATTCAGACTTGAGTTCTTTGTTCAGATATTGTTATTCGATCATGATTAGAGGCTCTAGACTCGTGGCCCTAGATCTTTGGGTGATTATTTAGTTTAGCTTTATTGTTGATAGTAATATTCAGGTAATTGATTTGAGATTCATGCTCGGGATGAGAGTGTAAATGGTCGGGCTTGCCTAGCAGTTGTGTTGGGCGCCATCACAACCAGGATTGGGATCGTGACAAGTTGGTATCAGAGCCTAGGTTACTAGGACTCGCGAGTCATGAGCCGGTTTAGTAGGCTTTCGTGGATCGGTACGTAGACGTCCGTATCTATCCTCGGGAGGCTACAGAAACTTTAGGAAAACACATCACATTTCTTGGAATTCTTATCGTGCGTACTTGATTCAGCTTGAGATATAATTTTTGAAATTCCTTCCACATATCTGTGCACGCATCGAGTGCTCCGTAAAGTAATTGCCTTGATGGCTTGTGGTTCCCCGATCAAGGGATGAGATATAATCTCCGTGAGTTCGTGTTGGGCCAGTCGGGAGGACTTGAGGCCAGATCTGTGTCTATGACTTGAGCACCCCGGTGCTGATTTTACAAAACTGGTATTATGAAATTTCGTGTGATCGGTATTGTCCCCAACTATGGTAACAGCAGCTTAATAATGTACGAGCTATCAGGTGTTAGATCCTAATTGTAATCTGTTGTGTAGCCCCGAGTTATGAGCGTCGTGAATATTTATCATATCTCTTAGTTGGAAGGTAAAGTGTCTTACGTATAGTAAAACGAGTTTAGACTCAGGAAGACTAAAGTGATTATGCTATGTGTGTCCTGGTGTAAGGTATTGTACTGAAATACTAGATTGAGGCAAAGTAGGTGGGTTGATTCTGATGTGTAATTGAAGGGTATTTGATATATATTTTGAATTGTTGTTGGTAAAGAATGTCTGATGTATAGAAAAGAAAGATAGCAAATTGTATATGTATGTAATCATGTTCTGCGGTGACAGAGTTCTAATAAGACACGAGTGGTTCTGTTCAATAAGACAGTTGAATCACAGCTGAATAAGGGTGAAAGATGCCCGAAAATGGTTTTGCGGTGTTCAAGATTTTGCTTGTAACAGTCAGGTGTCTTAAGATTGTGTATGTGGTTAAAGACGGTGGTTTTGTTAGAAGAGATCAAGACTTCTGTTATATTGTGTGAATGATGTGATTCTATGTATCCGGACTGGAAGGTAATGATAACGAAATCAAAATCGCGAGAAGTTCTTCAAAATAAAGTATTGTAGAATGTGGTACTTCTGGGAAATGGTGAGAGAGTGTTCAGTGGCCTATGGGTTTTAGACCGTGTGGTCTTATGTACGAGTCTTGTGTGGTAACCTGAGTTGAGGTATGGTGATCCTTCAGTAAAAGAGAGTATTAAATGAAAGATGATAATAAAACCGGAACAGTATGAAAAGGATACGACTAACTCCTGGTATATGTTTGAAGTAATGAGTTTTGCAACTATGGCGCGACCAAGCTCTCGAGTGCTAGCGGTTGCGTAGCTTGATGTGGGTAGAAGGACTCAGTCCTGACAGTTAAACTTATGCAATGAATTGGAAGAAAGAGTTTGTGATGTGTTTTACCGTGGTTTGAAAAAAAAGAGTGTAATTCTTGTTGGTATGCGAAGCTGGGAATGTGTAATGAGTTTTCCTCTATATGGAATCATGAGAGTCCTTGACTAGTTGCGTGCATCGATGTTTGTGACGTAGGAAAAAGATAGAAGTTTCCATGTTATCTTAGTGTGGTATGGTATATGCGATGTGTTATGGAAATTATTGAGCAGTGCGGGCAGCTGCAGGTGATCTAAGAATCGATCTTTCTGGTGATTAAGGAAAAAATGATACTGCTATTCTAGTGATGTGGCAGGGTATACGGTCAAAAAGGGACAAGGTGCTGTAAACTGATAATATATAGTGGTATGGTGGCATTCTCTTGTTGGATCGACTGTGATGATTGAGTTGTTGATGGCATATGGAAATTTCTGAATGACTCTCGTGGTATAAATGGATACTTGATATGTGTTATGTATTTCGTACACTGGAGTGTGGGATCAGGCATAGTGATTCATGTGCTATATAGGTAATGGAGACTAGAAGTTCTCGTAACCCGCCTATGCAGTGGTTGTATATCGTGTGTATCAGCACAGTTTAGTGGTTAATGGAAATTGGAAGCCCTAGTGGCTCTCTCTTAGCCTGATATGATGAGTTTGGGTTATGATACTTGATTACAGACTGGTGGTCAAAAGTCAGGTCATCTAGACTAATGTGATATGGACTATGTCAGAAATGGCACAAAGTGCGTAGCAGAGCGCATCAGAGTATGCTCCAATAGGGTAGTTGTACCCAGGACCAGCGGACGGCTGGTAGGTATTGCTTTGTCAGTGGGGCCTTCATGGCGGATATCAGTGCAGAGGTTCTACCATTGATTCAGTTCCGGTATTGGGGGACTTTGTCGGATGCGTATCTTGTGGCCGAGCTTGAGGCTATATATGTTTGTTGTAATGAGCAATCTGACTTGGTGTGCATTTCTTTTTGCGAGAGTTTTGCGTGGATCGGGTGGAACACCTCCATGGGTTATTTGGATCGGGTGGCACGCCGCCACAGATATGGTATTTGGATTGGATGGCACACCGCCACTGGTATGTTATTTTGAGCAGGTTGCACGCTGCAACCGTATGGCATTGAGAAAAGGTTTTCTATATGTTACCTTGTGTACAATACTTCCTAGTCTCTGAGGAAAGTCAGTGTTGGGTGCCGCTCGGCAAATGGCACATCGGTTATGTCCTTACAAGATTTGATAGCGTATATTAATTGTTTCACCGTGGGTGATATCGATTGCTTGAGTTCAGACCTAAATCTGTGCGTGGCTGACTATTTTGTGCGTGATGAGATGACTCGAGGTGCTTCATGGGTAATAGTGTTTGGATGGAATCATAAGTTGTGGCAAGGCCATATGATGTTATGACCTTTCGAGAAGAATTTAGGCACTCTATTTCTATAATACGAGACGAGATCTCAATTCTATGTTATGATGGTATGGCGGAATTGTATTACAGCTCTTTTGTTTGAGTTAGTTGTCATGATTTGAGTATGTTCAGACGTTTCCTATTGGAGCCTGTGTTGTGCTCATTGTGGCTTATCACCAGTGCGGTGTGTTATAATCGAAACGATCATTGGAGCCATTAATGAGTACGGGCATATGTGATTTCAGCTGGTTAGAAAGGAAACATCGAGGTTTGGCTTCGAAATATATTGTGATAGTCAAAAGGGGAAATGGATTCATGAATGGATGACCTGAGAAATGGATTTGATATATCACGTGTTCGGTTGTCGTGGGCAGTATATGAGGGTGTTGGAATAAGACTATAGCTAACGAGAAAGGTTTTTTAGTAGTATTTGGTTATCGTGGGAAATTGTTGTGATCAGATGTAATTGTCTCGAGCGATTGGGTTGTTTGATACATCATGTGATCTCACCCGGAGTAGCGAGTATGGGCTATTACAGTTGGATCGTGTGTATCCAGAGTATAGGCATGAGATTAGGTTTTAGTATATGATTTCGGAAAGTGAAATGTGTTCTATGGTTCGGATGGGCTGTGAGATTTCTAGCTATAGTATGTATCAGACTTATGATAGATAGGGTGACGTCACACCACCCCGCATATATGCTTGGTAAGGTCATTCAGCTATTGAATTGCTTCCAGTACAACTCTAGGTACGCTCGAGGACGAGCGTTTGTTTAAGTTGGGGAGAATGTAACGACCCGGTCCGTCGTTACGGGAGTTATCACCTCGTTTTCTTCATTTAACACTTCAATATGCTAATTTATATGTATTCGGAAAGTTAGAAACAAATCGGAAGAAATTTAGATAGAAATGAGGCCATAAACCTCTTTATGAAAAGGGTAGTTTGGAAATCTCAACTAAATGTTGCACGGTGATTTAGACAGCTCGGAATTGAATTTTGATGATTCGACTAGTTTTGTGGGATCATTTATGACTTAGGAGAGCAATCGAAATCGAATTTGGAGGTCTGGTGTAGCTTTAGGCTTGAATTGGCTAAGGTTGAATTTTGATGAAATCTGAACGGTAGGTGAGATTTTGATCCGGGAGTTGGAATGGAATTCCGATAGTTGCAGTAACTCCTTTAGGTGATTTTGGATATGTCTGCAAATTTTCAGGTCATTCGGACATCGTTTGGTCGGGTTTTTGATTGGATGTTGTTTTCGGAAGTTCTAGTTGAAACTTAGGCTTGAATTCGCCTTGATTTGATGGTTTTCGTGTTTAAGGGTGTGTTTTTATTATTGGAACAAGTTTTTATTGAATTTTAGAATAGGTTGATGGTTTTTATTGGGGTCCCGGGGGCCTCGGGATGAATCCGGGGGTCCAAACGGACCATTCTTGGCCAAAGGAAAGAGTTGGTTTGCTGTCATAAGTGCAGCAGACATTTACCCTCTGTGATCGCACTAATGAGCATGCGATCACGTAGAGTACCTGAGAGGGCGAGAATTTCACCCTTCGCGATCGCAAAGCGAGGGACGCGATCGCATTAGGTCAGGAGCAGGAGCAATGTGATCATAGGAGACATGGTCGCGATCGCGTAGAGTTACCTAATTGTCCATCGCGATCACATGAGAGTCTACGCGATCACGTGATGGGTGTTGCGATCGCGTGAGGCCTATAAGTTGTGCATCGCGATCGCGTGAGGGGAGTCGTAATCGAGTAAGGCAAATTAAATGTCTGACAGAATCAAATATAAACCATATCAGACGCGAGGGTTTCATTATTTACTAAGGTTTTGCACCACATTGAGAGCAAATTGATAGCTTTGAAGAGAGAAATCAAAGGGGAAACATTGGAGGTAAGTCTCTTGACTAAAAAATGCAATTATATGCTAGAATTAACATCAAACCTCATGAATTTGGGTAGAAATTGTGAAGAATTAGGGCCTAGGTTTTGAAAATGAAATTTTGACTTTTGAAAGGCCATTCGAACTCCGATTTCGATAAATTTTATATGCACAAACTCATGGTGAGACGAGGAATCCGTTGGTATGAATTTCGGAATTTTTAAAGAAGCGGGACCAGGGTTCGAGTTTTACCAACTTGGTGCATTATCGCGTATTTCGTGTAATTGGGTTATGTTTCTTTGACCCGTATATGATATAATTGCTGTGGTTTGACTAGATTCGACGCACGAGGCGGCAAATTCAAAAGGATAAGGCATCGCGGACGAGTCCACGGCTGGCTAGAGGTGAGTAGTTAGTGTATATGGTAGCCTGAGGGTTCGAGTACACATACTGTGATTGATATATTGTGGGCTGTAAGCCATGTTTGGGGCCTTGTGCCGACCTGTAGTATCCCTATGGGATAGTTATATATGTGATAGCTCTATTTGCTTAATCACTGATCTCAGTCCTGGTTTGATATCACCATGTTGAAATGCTAAGTCACCTGTTCTTGGAAAAATTAAATACAATTAAAGTATTTTCATAATTAATGAACGGGAACCTGTAAATAAATAATTTGAACTGTTGTGTGGCTTATATGTATGTTTTGGACTGAGGATAGATCGGGCTGCACGCCACAACAGTTGATATGAGGATCGGGCTGCACGCCGCAGCAGATGATATGAGGATCGGACTGCATGCCGCAGTATTATTGCGCTTGGGCTGTAGGAGCCCATCCGGAGTCTGTACAGACCCCCAGTGAGCGTAGTCGATGTTAAATGGATCGGGCTACACGCCGTAGCGATAATGTGTATTGCATTGCATCTTTGTCTGTGAATTATCTATGATAATTGTAATGTACTGTTGTTGCTGTTCGTTGGATGAATCGGACTGTAGTTTAGCTTTAGTTTATGGCATTCTGTGGATTTCTTATTTTCAGCTATTGATGTATACTTATTACTCACTGAGTACTTAGTACTCACCCCTACTGCCTGCACCTTTGTGTGCAGATTCAGGTACTCAGGAGAAGTAGACGAGCACTCCCCCTTTTACAGAATCATATCGAGTTGCTGAGGTAGCTGCCAGCGTTCGCAGAACCTAGCTTCTCTTTTTATTCTAGTTTTCCTTTATTTATACATTATTCAGACTTGAGTTCTTTGTTAAGATATTGTTATCCGATCATGTTTAGATGGTCTAGACCCGTGGCCCTAGATCTTTGGGTGATTATTCAGTTTAGCTTTATTGTTGATAATAATATTCATGTAATTGATTTGAGCTTTATGCTCAGGATGAGAGTGTAAATGGTCGGGCTTGCCAAGCAGTTGTGTTGGGTGCCATCACGACCGGGATTGGGGTCGTGACAAGTAGAAATGTAATATCCTTTTTTATATTGTACCTTCTTAATTAAGACTTCAAAATTTCTTAGAGATTTATCTTTATGACTCGGAAAAATAACCAAGGTTAAAGATTTGTTGAGGGGGGAAGTCTTCCTACTCCAATTACATTTCCTTTTGATTTGTCTCCACAAGTGACATATCCACCATCAAGTTTAGTAACAAATTTGAATAATTGTTTGTCACCTGTCATGTGTTTGGAACATGCGCTATCAATATACCATTTTCCTTTTCGATTCTTCTTGCGGTGTTTCTGCAAAAATAAATTACATATTTTTAGGTTCCCAAGCCTGCTTGGGTCCTGAACGATTAATGTTCTCATTGTTAGCCTGGTTAGAGTCCTTGGGTCGCCAAAACCATTTGATGTTATTCTTAGATCTGCAATGGTTGAAGGTATGGCCAGATTTTCCACGATAAAAACAAGATGGATTTATAGGACTTTCAGAAGTCTTATCTTCTAACCTGCAATGGTTAGATTTATGGCCATTTTTGCCACAATAAATGCATGCAGTGTAAGCTTTTCGCTAACTGAATTAATATGAGAAGTTGACTGATTAAATCTGATGGAACTTTAACTGGTGGACTTTTTCAATCCATTCAGTTGAAGTTGAAGTTCATGAACTTCTTCTTGAAGCATGTCTTTTTCTATATTACATGGTTCAGGTTTCAGAGCCCAGCTTTTTTTCTCGTTGAATCTTTTCGAAGCTCATTTAGGACCTTCTCAATATCAACCATAGCAATATCAATAAATTCTTTCAATACATCTGGGACACATAGGAGAATGTACCTCACTGGTTCCTTCATATGTCATGCTGCCTAGCTCACTTAAGTCTTTATCTCTATCATCATTCATAGCCATGAAGTGTATGTTGGCAAATTTTTCATGATCAGATTCATCTTCATCACTCCAAGATCCAAAAAAAATTTCTTTTGAAAGTTTCTGCTGAATTTGTTTTTCAGTTTAGGGCACTCTTCTTGAATGTGTCAATATTTTCCACATTCATAGCATCTTCCATTATTTTTGTCATTATCATTCCCATCTTCCTTTTTCTAAAGTTTGGCTTGACTTTTAGTTTGTTCCTTTTCCTCCTTATCATGCTTGTCAGGACTTTGGAGAACGTAACAATGTTTTCATCTTGTTATCTTCTTCTTCTTCTTCTTCTTCTTCTTCTTCTTCTTCTTCTACTTCTTCTTCTTCTTCTTCTTCAGTTTTTGATTCATCCACAATTTCTTTAAAGGCGATTACTTTCCTTTTCTCTTGATGAACTTGCCTATCTAAGTGTGTTTTCTCAAAATCAATAAGATCGCCCTCTGAGTTGCCAAATACTGTGTAGACTTCTTAGAATTAAAGGTCCTTACATTTAAGAGCTATAACTTTGGGTTGCCAAATACTGGGTAGACTTCTTAGAATTTTTCTGACATGTTCTTTTCTTCTGATTGGTCTACCAAAATATTTCAAGTCCCTAAGAATTTTTCTGCATTGAGAATATTTCTTCAACTAATTCTCCGTCTCTCGTTTGAAATAGTTCATAGTCACGCACAAGGAGATTTATTCTTGTCTCCTTCACTTTGTTGGTTCCTTCGCATGTAATTTCTAATTTGTCCCACATTTTTTAAGTAGTTTCACAACTTGAAATCTTTTCATACTCTTCACCACTAATGAAATTGTATAAAAAAATTTAGCCTTAACATTCACTTGAATAACAACTACTTGTTCTTCAGTGTAATCATCTAGGTCCAGAAGATCAAGTGATACTAGGATCTCACAGTCTTTATCCTTCATTGGAGGAACTAGAATATTTCTTTTTTGATCACACGCAATTTTTTTTTATGTTCTATGATATTGTATAGGTTTCTCACTTTCCAATGTGAAAAGTGTTGGCCATTGAAGTATAGTGACGACCCAAAGGATCATTACTTATTTTCACAGTCATTTCGAGCTTTTGAGGCCTTGAAAACCTTGCCTATAGTTGCCTCGATTTGTGTGCATAGTCCGTATGCGAAGCCAGAAAATTTTGATATTTGAAATATATGAATTATGTGAAACATTTGAAGAATTTTTATATTTATATTGTTAAAGTTGACTTTGGTCAATATTTTGGTAAACGGACCCGGACCCATGATTTAACGGTCTCGGATGCTCCATTAAAAAATATGGAACTTGGGCATATGCCCGGAATCAAATTCCAAGGTCTCAGGCCCGAGAAATAAATTTTTCTGTTAAATTATTTTATGAAAATATTTAAAAAAAATGAAAATAAAATTTGATCAAATGTAATTGTATCGGGCTCGTTTTTTGGTTCCAACGCTCGTTACAGGTCATATATGTTGGTTAAGCGCTTCCTTTAAAGTTCACTTAAAAATGGACGTCGTTTGACGTGTTTCGGCCTTAAATTGGAAAAATTTGGAAGTTTATGAAATATGAAAGATTTCTTGGATTTTAAGGCTCAATTCATTGATTTTGATATTATTTTGGCGACTTGATCACTCGAGCAAGTACGTATGATATTTTTGATTCAGTGTGCGTATTTGGTTTAGAGCCCCGAGGGCTCGGGAATGATTTGGAGGTGGTTTGGGGTAGTTTTTCACCAAAAATCATAGCAGGTTTTCTGCAATTCTTGCACAGGTCGTTTGCTCTATGCGAACGCGACCTTGTCACGTGTTCACGATGACCAGTGCCCCAACCTTCTCCACATTTGCATAAAATCCATTGCATTCGCACTGCCTTAAGGATTCTCTTGCTTTGCGTTCGCGACCCATACCCTCGTGTTCACGTAGAAAACTGAGCTCCTTCATCGCGTTCGCGTGTAGTCTCATGCGTTCGCGTAGAACAACCCACATGACCCCCACTAGTTTTCTCTTCGCGTTCGTATCATCCAATCGCCAACGCGATGCTTCATTTCTCCCTTTCATCGTGAACGCGACCTATGTATCGCGAACACGATGACTGCCCATTTTTTCTTCATCGCGAATGTGACCGGGCTCGATGAACAATTTTGCCTAGTGATTTTTAAAGCCTTAAAACAGACCAGTGACAGATTGTTTCACATAATACATACGAGTTCATCGTCTCCACAGCCCCTAAGCAATTTTCAAAGCTTTTCTTCACCAAGTCTCTTTGGGTAAGTATTAATTAACTTTTTTTCTTCATTTTCCATCAACATCAATCAAATTCTTAGGCCTAAAACATGTGAAAATAGTTAGAAAATTTGAGAATTGGGTAGAGTTAGGGTTTTCAAAGAATTTGTGGTTTAGACCTCGTTTTGGGGTTGAACTTAAGAACAAATTATATATTCGGACTCATGAGTGAATGCGTTATCGGAAAATTGTTCGAACCTCATGTTTTGACAGCGTGGGCCCGAGGTTGATTTTCACTATTACGGGCAGAATGTTGTTGAAAGTATATTTAACCATTTGAACTAGTTTGTTAAGTAGTATTGATGATATTATATCAATTATGTATAGATACAATTGAATTGGAGCCAAATTCGAAAGAAAAGGCATTGCTTAATGATTGAGTTGGCCGTCAATGTTCGAGGTAAGTGTTTGATCTATCCTATCTTGAGGTAGGAGATGAGTATATGTGCTATTTGTTATATATAGAGTCCGACGTATAGGCATGGTGACGAGTATCTATACGTCGAGGGTCGAGTGATAATAGGTGAATTTGACTATATTTATGCCCTAAATAATCACACTTTGTTGTTGAATTGATATTATTTATGATGGCAAAATACTTTTATTAGTATTTATTGGTATGTTGTAGGTACACATAAGCTATTGGAGACTAAATGAGCTATTTTGGAGTCATAAGATGATGAAAAGGCCAAGTGAAGAGTTAAAGTGAAGTTAGCTTAAAAAATTTGAAGAAGAAATTCCGGAACACTGTTCATCCGCGGTTCACTCGCGATCACAGATGAACCGCGAAAAAACCTGATCGCGGAACATTTGGATATTCAGAGGAGTGCACTGTTCACGGTTCGCTCGCGACCGCGAATGAACCGCGGAGGCTGCTGCAGTTTTTAAGGCTAATTTTGTACAAACTCAATTTTTAAGCCCTAAACCCTCTATATAAACCTAGATTTTGCCCAAGAGAGGCAAGCATTGTATTATTACCTACTTTTGCAAGATTATTAGTAAGAGAGAACTCTCTCAACTTATTTCTTTCTTTTATATTAAATCTTTGATTATGAACTCAATTATTATTCTTGTTTCTTTGATCATAAGTAGCTAATTCCTTATCTAAGGTTTTGATGGAACCTATTGGGTGATGAACTTCTCATTTATGTTATTACAAATTGTTAGCTAGATTTCTATTTGTTCAACTTCGTTCTTGTTGTAGTTAATTGGTAGAGCTCCCGATTAGCTGTGCCTATTTAGTGTGCATAACTTGGAAAAGAGTGCATATTTAGGTATATTATTGAATAACACCACACCTAGATTATTGGAGAAATCTATAACTTTTGGCGTAAAGGCGGGATTAGGAATAATAAAATCTTGGGTGCAATCAAAAGTGAGCTATTCAAATTAAATCTAGCTAGGGTAGCTCGGGAGAGTGCACTAATAAATTATTGTAGTTGCTCGGGAGAGAATTACGGTAAAAATAGCGTTCATGATTGATAGAATATATTGACAATTTGTATGAGCATAAACAGAAGGGATTCCATCAATAGGGGAAATCAATACCTTAGTCTTTCTCTATATTATTTACCCAACATTCAATTCTTTCTTTTAAGCCTTTAATTCTTGCAGAAGTTAGTTGTTAGAAAATACTCACAAAAATATACTCAAAGTTTGGGAACTTGCTTCAGAAGTGTTCTTGGGTTGTGACAGTTGCAGTTGGTAGGTTAATTCCCTGTGGGATAGATTTTGTATTTATTTGACCAGGTTATATTGACTACGACTGTTGCTTGGACGTGAATTAATTTTGGCGCCGTTGCCGGGGAATTAAAGGAATTATCAATTGCCATTGATAGAACTACAAGATTCTTGTGTAGTCACGTTCTTTCTACACTTTACATTGAATATTTTGACGATTGTTGAATTGGGTACTCAGGTGCATGCCTAGAAAATCTGCAAGGACTGGAGAACTAATTGAAGGACTCTCAGACCCAGAGCAAACTTTCCGGGCACGTAACAGGGCAATCAAACAAATTCAGCAATCTCAGCAACCAATCAAACTAGATTTCGACATGGGAGACGTGAATGACCCAAACCAGCAAGCTAGGTTAAACATGCAAGAGGCGCATGAGGCGCAAGAAGGTGCACTATTTGACTGGGCACAACCCTTAGCGAATAATTTGGCAACTGCCATCGTTGTGCCAGCGATTCAAGCTGAGTCTTTCCAGATTACTAACAACATGCTACACTTGTTGGAAAATAAGGGATTATTCTCTAGGTCTCAGGTTGAAGATCCAAAACTGCACCTGAAAAACTCTCTTAATATGCAAGACGCAGAGTCAATCGAATGTGACACCGGAAAAAATCAGACTATTGCTATTTCCGTTCTAAGTTACAGGGGCTGCGCAGGTATGGCTAAACTCACTCCCCATAAACTCTATTGCAATTTGGGATGAGTTGGTCAAGCAATTCCACAACAAGTTTCATCCACCTAACAAGACAGCTCAGCAAATTGATGAGATTGTGAGCTTCAAGCAGAAACCAATGGAGACATTACATGAAACATGGGGCAGATGCAAAGGCATGCTTGTTATGTGTCCTCACCATGGCATTCCTAAGCAGATGTTGGGTCAAAGGTTATACATGGTGCTTTCAGATAGTATGAAGAATATTGTGGATGCTTCAGCAGGTGGGGCTTTTCTAAGCAAGACTTGGAGAGAAGGCCAAAATTTGCTTGACAAGATGGCTCAAAACTCCGGGTGGATGACCTGGAATGCTCCTATCACTCCAGTGGTACACTCTGTACTTCTGAATCCATCCAACACTATGGAGGAGAACATGGCAACCTTATTGACACAAATGAGCATCTTGACAAAGAAGGTGGAAGAATCTGGTGTCAAGCATCAGGTTCACATTGTAGACAATACCAATGGTGGTTTATGCACATCTTGCATTATCTAACCCATAGGTAATCCATGGGCTACAGACCAAGAACATCATCACCAGCATATGAACTATTTAGCAAATTATGGAGGGCAGCGACGGGGTAACCAGAGTTGGGGTCAACAGGTTCTACAACAGTACAGGCCTCCTCAACTACAGTATAATGAAGCAGGTATGAGGCTACCAAACAACATGGCTCCATATCCTAGACCTCAAAATTTCAGCAATCAGCAACAGGGATACCATCCACCTCCACCATAGCATGGGGGTAGACATGATGATGGGTTCGCAAGGTTGGAAGCTACGATGCAGCAGGTAATTGGGTCAAATTCCAAAACTAATGAAAGGATGGATGCACATGACGCAGCTATCAAGAATATGGAAGCGCAGATAGGCCAGATTTCTATGTCACTTAACAATCGTCCTCAAGGGATATTGCCTGCAGACACACAAACAAACTCGAAGGATCAAGTCCCAAAGCAGCTGATGGCAGTTAATATGAGAAGTGGTAGAGATCTTGATGCTGAGCAGGAAAGAGAGAGAAGAAACGCACAGGCTGAGACACTCACTCCAGGGCCCATTGAACACCGGGTTGATAGAACTTATAGTCCAGTCAGTAGCTGAAAATAAAGATGTGCAGCAGGGAACAGAGAAAGTTGCTGAACAGGTAGAGCAGCAGATTGAAGAGAGAGTGATAGAAAAAAGAAAAATCCCAAGTGATTGGGAAGAAGAGGCCTCCACCACCGTTCCCCCAAAGGTTGGCCAAGCACCAGAAAGAAGAGCAATCCAAAACGTTCTTTGATATGCTCAATCAAATCCAGGTAAACATTCCTTTAATTGAAGCTTTGAAAGAAATGCCTAGGTATGCTAAGATGATGAAAGACTTGATGTCGCGGAAATTTGATTTCCAAGACTTGGCCACCATGACTCTTACTCAGACTTGTAGTGCAGTGGTTTCTAGACCCATTGCTGAAAAGCTATCTGACCCAGGTAGCTTCACCATTCCATGCACTATAGGAAACTTTGCCTTTGCAAAGGCATTGTGTGATTTGGCGGCAAGCATTAATGTTATGCCCTTGGTGATTTATAAGAGGCTAGGCATTGGGAGAGCCAGGCCTACCTCCATGTTATTACAGCTTGCTGACAGGACGGTTAAGCGTCCATTTGGTATATTAGATGAAGTGCTCATCCAGGTGGGGAAGTTCGTGTTTCCCGCCGATTTTGTGATTCTTGACTACAAGGTGGACGAGGAAATTCCTATAATCTTAGGAACACAATTCCTAGCCACCGGGAGAGCTTTGATTGATTGTGAGACTGGGGGAACTCAAGATGAGGTTGAATGATGAGGAGATCATATTCAATGTGCAAAAATCCATGAGGCGCCCTAGTGAGTTTGCAAATTGCTCTCTTATTGATGCGGTTGATGTGATAGTGGAGACAGACGATGTAGAGTTGACCATTGAAGATCCACTTCAGGCATGCCTAATGAACTTAGAAGAGGTAAATGGTGAAAGTATGGCAGAGTGGGTGCTATCTCTGGAAGGTAAGGGGTTTTGGGAGAGAGAGCTGGAATTCGAGCCTTTACATCTAGAGAAAATAGAGACCCCTCCTACAAAGTCATCCATAGAAGAGCCACCAAAGCTGGAGCTTAAACCACTACCATCTTATCTCGGGTATGAATTTCTAGGTCCTAACTCCACTTTACATGTTATTATCTCATCTAGTTTGCTAGATGTGCATGCTCAAAAGCTTATACATGTACTGAAAGAATGCAAGACTGCCATTGGGTGGACCATGGCAGACATAAAGGGGATCAGCCCCGCATACTGCATACATAAGATTCTCCTGGAACAGGGGCACAAACCTTCCGGGGAACATCAAAGAAGGCTGAACCCAAACATGAAGGAAGTGGTGAAGAAAGAGGTAATAAAGTGGTTAGACGCGGGAATTATTTTCCCAATCTCTGATAGCAGCTAGGTTAGCCCAGTTCAATGTGTGCCAAAGAAAGGTGGCATGACGGTGGTAAAAAACGAGAATAACGAATTGATCTCAACAAGAACCGTCACCGGGTGGAAAATAAGCATGGATTATAGGAAGCTGAATCTAGCCACCCGCAAGGACCACTTCCCACTTCCATTCATTGATCAAATGCTTGACAGGTCACACTTTTGCTTCCTGGATGGGTACTCGGGGTACAATCAAATCTCCATAGCCCCCGAGGATAGAGAGAAGACCTCCTTCACATGCCCATATGGCATTTTGGCCTTTAGGAGGATGCCATTCGGACTATGCAATGCACCTGCCACATTCCAAAGGTGCATGATGGCTATATTCACCGACATGGTGGAAGACATTATGGAGGTGTTCATGGATGATTTCTCAGTGGTAGGGAATTCGTTCGATGAATGCCTTGTCAATCTGACAAGAGTGCTGAAACGGTGCATGGAGACAAACTTAGTGCTAAACTGGGAGAAGTGCCATTTTATGGTACAAGAAGGTATAGTATTGGGGCACCGGGTTTCGAGCAAAGGTATTGAGGTAGACCGAGCTAAAGTAGATGTCATTGCAAAGTGGCCTCCACCAACATCCGTCAAGGTCATTAGAAGCTTTCTTGGACATGCCGGGTTTTACCAGAGGTTCATTGAAGACTTCTCCAAAATCTCAAACCCTCTATGTATATTACTTGAAAAAGATCACCCCTTTGTTTTTTCCGATGAATGCAGGATTGCTTTTGAGGAGCTGAAGAAGAGGTTGGTCACAACACCCATCATCGTTGCCCCCGACTGGGAGCAACCGTTTGAGCTAATATGCTATGCAAGTGATTATGCAGTGGGGGCAGTGCTTGGCCAAAGGAAAGACAAGCTGATTTATCCAATCTACTATGCTAGTAGAATATTGAGTGGAGCACAGCTGAACTACACAGTGACAGAAAAGGAGATGCTGGCGGTAGTGTTCGAGTTCAACAAATTCAGGTCCTATCTCATAGGATCCAAGGTAATTGTATACACTGACCATATAGCTTTAAGGTACTTAATTGATAAAAAGGACTCTAATCCGCGCCTAATTTGTTGGGTGCTACTTCTACAAGAGTTCGACCTTGATATACGTGATAGAAAGGGCACCAAAAATCAAGTCGCTGATCATTTGTCACGACTTGAAGGAGCTGAAATTGTCAAAGAGAGTGGAGAAATTCTGGAAACCTTTCCAGATGAGCAGCTGCTCACCACCACTCTCCGTGAAGTGCCATGGTATGCAGATTATGCAAATTACCTGGCCAGCGGTATTGTTCCTCACGACCTATTATCGGTCCAGAGGAAAAGATTTTTTCGTGAAAGCCAGCTTTATTATTGGGATGAACCCTATTTGTTTAGGATATCTCTCAATAACATGATTCGGAGATGCGTCCCCGAGATTGAACAATCTTCTATTTTGCAAGCGTGTCATGTTTCCGCATATGGTGGTCACTTTGGAGGAGTGCGAACAACCGCCAAGATACTTGAGGCCGATTTCTATTGGCCAACGGTGTTTAAAGATGCACACTTGTGGGTGAAAGGTTACAACGAATGTCAATGCACCGGAAACATCTCCCGGCGTCATGAGATGCCAATGAACCCAATTCAACAAGTGGAAGTGTTTGACGTCTGGGGAATAAACTTCATGGGGCCCTTTATCAGCTCAAATGGCAATAAATACATACTTGTTGCGGTAGACTATGTGTCCAAATGGGTGGAAGCTGTAGCATTACCCACCAATGATGCTAAGGTGATGGTGGGATTTCTGAAGAAGAACATTTTCACCCGTTTCGGGACTCCAAGGGCAATCGTCAGTGATGGGGGTACACACTTTTACAATCGGGCATTCGAGAAATTATTGGCCAAATATGATGTGAAACACTGAGTTGCTACTCCATATCACCGGCAGACAAGCGGACAAGTTGAGGTCTCCAAGAGGGAGATAAAGAGTGTATTAACAAAAACAGTGAACGCCACGAGGACCGACTGGTCTAGGAAGCTCAATGATGCATTATGGGCATATAGGACAGCATTCAAGACACCAATCGGCATGACACCATACAAATTGATGTTTTGGAAAGCTTGTCATCTACCTGTGGAACTAGAGCACAAAGCATGGTGGGCACTGAAACAATTAAATATCAGCTAGGATGAAGCGGGGAAATCAAGAATGACCGGGTTGCACGAGTTGGAAGAATTCCGGTATCTGGCCTTCGAGAGCACAAGACTATACGAAGAACGGATGAAGCAGATTCACGACCAAAACATCATAGAGCGTAACTTCAAAAACGGGGACAAAGTACTTTTATACAACTCAAGATTACGGTTGTTCCCGGGCAAATTAAAATCAATGTGGTCAAGCCCTTTTCGGGTAATTGAGGCATTAGATTCGGGCACTGTGGAAATTCAAACCATTGATGGTTCACGCACATTCAAAGTAAATGGACAGTGGTTAAAACTTTATGTTGGCATGGATGACATCGATGACAAGGTGGAACTACAGTTAGAGGAACCTCAAAGGTCTAGCGAGCCTTGAAATGCGCAAAGTTGAGTCGTGTCGCGATGATAAATTAGGTGCTATGTGGGAGGCAACCCACGAACTTGTTGTAGGTATACTCATTATAGTTAGTCTATTAAAAAAAATTTCTCTGCTGCCCAGTGAAAAAAAATCAGAGAGGGGGGATTTTTCGCGGTTCATCCGTGGTCACGGATGAAACACAGAAAAACACCCCCTCTGATTCTCATTGTTCGCGATTCACTCGCGACCGCGAACGGATCGCGGTCAGCTCCACGGCAGACAAAAATACAAAAAAAAATTATTTTTAATCCCTCCCCCTTCCTTTAATTAACCTAACATCACAAACTCCCCCTTACTTCACCCAAAACAGCCGCCACCCCTCCCCGTTCCCTCTCTCTCTCTAAAATTTTCTCCTCCTTCTCTCTACCCCCTCTCTTCAATCATTCTTCCAACAATCCCTCTACTTCAATCTTCTTCATCTTCTACTATTCTCCAACACTTCATAGTAAGTTTTCTTCTTTGTTTTTCTTTCTTTTTTTTCTTTTTTTCTCTAATTTTTATCATTAGTTTTGTAGAAGCAATTAGTTTACATTATTATAGTCTAATTGTAGAATTGTACAATATATTGCTAGTAGTAGTAGATTTTATAGCAATTAATTTGTTGTGTAGTATACTTCTAGTATGATTATTGTTGGTTTTGTTGGTTTTGTTGGTATTGGTGGTATTGGTGGTATTGTGGGTATCGTTGGCGTTGTTGGGATTGTTGGTAGTGTTGGTATTGTTGGGTCTCCAATATAGTTAATTGTGTTAATTTTGTTGTTTTGGAGACCCAATGTGCTGGGTGATATAGTTGGTGATTTGGTTAGCCAATGTGGGCAATTGTATGTTGTAGTATTTGGTTGTTGAATTTTTAGGGGAGAAATTGCCAAACTTGTTAGTTGTTTATTGTTGTATAAAATTGGAGATGGTGTAGGTTTAATTGGGTCATGTTAGATTGCCAAAAGAAATAAGTGTGGGGTGCTTGAGGTGACTTGGTGAATTTGTTAGATAAGTGGTTAATTGTAGGAGTTATGGGATGATAGCACTAAAGAGAATATTGTGGTAGTCCACGGATGGTGAAGTCTGAGTAGCCAACCGATATTCTAACGTTATGGAAATTTTTTAGTTGTTTCTCTTTTGTGCAGGATTATGGCTCCTAAAAAATCAAGGCATGCAGCAAGCACGTCTAGGCAACCGACCTATGACGAGTCTAGGTTCACAAGCGAGGAGGCGGAAGCTGACTTCCATGCCAAGGCTACTAAAGCTTGGCTCCATGAAATTGAGATCGACATGCTAGCTATTTGTACTGAAAAGCCCGAGATATATGATGAGATCCGTCACCGCGAAATGGAATTCCTATTCGACGCACCGGCCCTCGTGAACAAGATGCTGGTTAGGGAATTCTATGCTAATGCTCCCTATGGGATGGCCAGGACGATCTTCGTCCGAGGTATGTCTGGGCCAAAGTTCCTACTATCAGGCAGAGTCTTAGACTTCCCGCATTTTATGTGTTGATGGTATCCCAGTCTGGATTAGAAACAAAATGCTCCACTCTAACTATATCACCTATACTGTTAAATGCCGGTTCACAATCATATGTAACCGGCTCTTACCCTCAAGCAACACCACTGATGTGAACTTCAATAGGGCACTACTAACATGGTGCTTTGTCACCCAACGGGACGTTGACATCGCTCGTCTGATTAGTGACGAGATGGTGCTGAGGGGACCCCTTAAAACCAAGTGTTTCTATTACCTATATCTCGTCACTACTCTGTGTCTCGGCCATAGGACTCCGGTCTTTGCCGCAGATGGTGACCTCCCTCCAAAAACTCTATTCAAAGCTTCTCAAATTAGGGTGGGTCGAGACAATGACCCAATTGACTTGGATGCTGAGGCTGACCCTGTGCCGGTAGCCCGGGCCAGGCACTCCACTGACTCAGTCGGACCTTCTAGGCACGCTCATCATGGAGCGGGCATGTCTAGGTCTGAGTCTACTAGACCTATACTTAGGTCTATGGAGGAGGAGGTTGCGGACTTACGCACCTCCGTAGATGGTTTACACACGCGCTTAGACGCGATGTCACAGAGGCAAGCTCAGGTCGGAAAATAGATTCATGGCATGGTTCCGAGCACTTGGTCGAGCATGTCACGTCGACCCCTCCACCATCTCTGACTCTGAGTGAGTCACAGGTAAGTTTTCTCGCCCTTTTGAGCTATATTTGTATTATTATGTCATGAGGACATGACATGATTTTAAGTGTGGGGTGGGAAACTTATCTTGTATATATTGTATATAGTAGATGTAGTTGTACATTATATTAGCTGGCTTGGCCCGATGATGGGCACTTGGCGATGGGTTTCTTAAGGGTCTAAGTCTGAATAAAAACAAAAAAAGAAAAATTAAAAAAAAATTGAAAAATCCAAAAATATTAGTAGGATAAGTACTCTTGAGGGAAGTAGTCCATGTAGGAATTTTTTTTTCTTTTATTTTCTTTTTCTAGGTAGTGTATCACCTCCCCCTTGGTTTTTCTTTTGACCACGGTTCTTTTCCAAGGGTTTTTATTGAACCGGGTTAGGTAGATTTTTTCTTTTTAGGATTAGAGGGCAAAGGTTGATATGTAACCCCAAGTATGCACATTAGCAAAACTTAATTGAACTTGAGAATGTATTATCTAAGCTTGACTGTAGATTCTAGGATATGCCTTAAATTGCACAATACAACTTGCTTGAACATTGATAGGTCTTTGTAGATGAACCAGATTCTAAATGAGTTGCATGCTATGTGTGTGTGAGATTTTACTTACATTATATGTTTTACATGATACCTAGAACTTGCCCTGTGTGTTTGCAAAGCGAAATAGAAGTTGTTTGGTTGTAGAGATGATAGAGGCATTTCTTTGTGTAACCCCATAAATCAATAAGACATGAATTCACCCGTACATAATATCCTAGTTAACCCCTTTGAGCTTAAAGCCTATTCTTTGATAACCCTTAAATGTTCATGAAAAATCGATATCATAAAATATTCTACTTTACCTCCTAGAAGCACTTGTGTTGTAATGAATATGCAAAAGTCAAAGTGTGGGGTGAAGGGAAGTTGAAAAAGGAAAAATCAAGAATGAATGGTAGAAAATAGTGAACTGACAAAACAATGTAAATGCGTTGCAAAGCAATGATAAAAAAAAAAGAGGTAAATCAATGTATATATGTAAATTAGAAAGGCCAGTTACACCAACAGAAGAAAATTGGGGATTAAAAGCAAATAAAAGTGAAGGAATGTTTAGGGAAGACATAAGGAAGAAAACAAAAAGGGAAGTTGTGAAAAAGAAAGAAAAGTGCTTAGGGAGGTTAGCCACTATATCCAAAAGCATCCTACTCGTCCCGTAGCCAACATTACAATCATTAAAGACCTCTTGATCTATGATTGAATAACTCAATTAGTTGAGTATAACACTAGGGGCAAGCCTATGGTGTGTCTGTATGCATATGAATGTTCTTCGTTGAGAGTGAGTGAATTTTTCCTATATCTATAAGTTCCATGTTATAAATTGTTTATGTGTGAGAACTTCTCTCAATAAATTGTGTGAGGGCATGTAACTCAAGAAGGAAAAGGTAAATTTGCAAGTCTGTGATAATAACTAGAGTAAGCAATAATGTGCTGGCATGTGAGTTTACGGTTATGTAAGGATTGTGCATATCTTAGGTTAATCATGAAAGATAGCTTTTGTGACATATTTTGGGGGAGACATTAATAAAATTGGCCTAAAGTGTGATTTCGATTGCTCGAGGACTAGCAAAGGTTTAAGTGTGGGGTATTGATAATAGGTGAATTTGACTATATTTATGCCCTAAATAATCACACTTTGTTGTTGAATTGATATTGTTTATGATGACAAAATGCTTTTATTAGTATTTATTGGTGTGTTTTAGGTACACATAAGCCATTGGAGACTAAAGGAGCTATTTTGGAATCATAAGATGATGAAAAGGCCAAGTGAAGAGTTAAAGTGAAGTTAGCTTAAAAAAATTGAAGAAGAAATTCCGGAACACTGTTCATCCGCGGTTCACTCGCGACCTCGGATGAACCGCGGAAAAACTTGATCGCGGAACATTTGGATATTCAGAGGAGTGCTCTGTTCGCGGTTCACTCACGACAGCGAATGAACCGCGGAAGCTGCCGCAATTTTTAAGGCTAATTTTGTACAAACTCAATTTTTAAGCCCTAAACCCTCTATAAAAACCTAGATTTCGTTCAAGAAAGGCAAGCATTGTATTATTACCTACTTTTTCAAGATTATTAGTAAGAGAGAACTCTCTCAACTTATTTCTTTCTTTTATATTAATTCTTTGATTATGAACTCAATTATTATACTTGTTTCTTTGATCATGAGTAGCTAATTCCTTATCTAAGGTTTTGATAGAACCTATTGGGTATTGAACTTCTCGTTTAGGTGATTACAAATTATTAGCTAGATTTCTATTTGTTCAACTTCGTTCTTGTTTTAGTTAATTGGTAGAGCTCCCGATTAGCTATGCATATTTAGTGTGCATAACTTGGAAAAAAGTGCATATTTAGGTATATTGTTGAACAACACCATACCTAGGTTATTGGAGAAATTTATAACTTTAGGCGTAAAGGCAGGATTAGGAATAACGAAGTCTTGAGTGCAATCTAAAGTGAAATATTCAAATTAAAGCTAGCTAGGGTAGCTCGGGAGAGTTCACTAGTAAATTATTGTATTTGCTCGGGAGAGAATTACGGTAAAAATAGCGTTCATGATTGATAGAATATATTGACAATTTGTATGAGCATAAACAGAAGAGATTCCATCAATAGGGGAAATCAATACCTTAGTCTTTCTCTATATTATTTACCCAACATTCAATTCTTTCTTTTAAGCCTTTAATTCTTGCAAAAGTTAGTTGTTAGAAAATACTCACAAAAATATACTCAAAGTTTGGGAACTTGCTTCCGAAGTGTTCTTGGGTTGTGACAGTTGCAGTTGGTAGGTTAATTTCCTGTGGATTCGATTCTGGACTTATTTGACCAGGTTATATTGACTACGACCGTTGCTTGGACGTGAATCATCGAGCATGACCGTGGGTCTTTGTTATACTTATTTTTTAGATAATTTGGAACTCTTCAAAGTTAAATAATGATTTCTACGTAATGTGAAGAGTTTGAGGATAATTATGAAATATTAATACTTTGGAGCATTGGCTCGAATGATAAATACTATTGAGTAAGAGATGAAAGTATCGAAAAGAGTTGTGAATGATCCCTTGCCGAGATAGTTGAATGTATTAAATATTTCCCTTGTCGGGATGTGCAAATTATTGATATTTTTCCCTTGCTGGGACTCAGTTGTTAATTGTGTTACTCCTATGCCGGGACTCAGTTGATAATTGTGGTATTCTCTTATCGGGACTTTTTTTATTATTATTTATTTCTCTCGCCCGTTTGGTTGTGATTGATGTTGGGTGAGAAAGAGTGATACTGTACGAAGGGTCATTCTGTGCCATCTTTGATTACATTTGCACGAAGGGTCATTCCGTACCATATTTTAACTTATTATGCACGAAGGAAAATTCCGTGTTATTTTTTTATTATATTTGCACGAAAGGTCATTCCGTACCATGATATGAGAGTTATGTGAGGGAAAGCACGAAGGGTGATGTCGTGCATTCTGTTTGGTTGCTTTGGACGAGGATGAGAGTAAAAGCACGAAGGTTGATGCTGTACAATTGTTAAATTTCTTATTATGTGGTAGTTATTATTTATGCCATGTTTCTTTGTTAAGCTGATAACTTTTATATTCGGCTTGTAGTCCTCCATAGTATGTTTCCCTCCCTTTTTACTGCTTAGTTCAGTACTTCTTTTCCTTTTGTTGTATATATACATATATATATTTTGAACTGCACGGGTTTATGTGGGTGTCTGGCCCTAACCTTGTCACTACTTCGCCGGGATAGGCCAGACACTTACCAGCACATGGGGTCGGTTGTGCTGATGCTGCACTTTATGCTTTTTTTGTGCAGATACAGGTTTCGGACAGCAACAACAGTAGTAGTGCGAGTGTTGTCTCTTCTACCTTTACTTTTCAGTATGTTATCTCATGTATTCGAGATAAGCAATTTTATATTTCTTCAGACGGTTGTGTGTAATATTCTTAGAAGTTCGCGAGTATTGTGACACCAGTTCTTGGGTAGTGATTTATGTTTGGATTTTGGTATCGCATCTAGTAATATTTTTTAAGTCTTCCGCCAAATTAATTTATTCTGATGTAATCCTATTATTATTGCTAAATGTTTTGAAATGAAAAATTATAAAAATTGATAGACATCTAAGAGTTGGCTTGCCTAGCTTCAATTAGTAGGCGTTATCACGACTCCCGATGATGAAAAATCCGGGTCATGAGAGGAATGGTGGTCTTACTTGGGAAGTCCCTTCTTGAAATAAAGCTCCAACAACTGTGTTTGATGCCGTGATCTTTTCTTCACTTGCTGTTAGGAAATATTGTGAGTCCTTGCTCTAATACCAATCGAAAGTACAAGAGAGAAGGGGGAGAACTGTAACTATATTAAAAACTTAGTCGGCTAGTTGACTTCCTTTTTCATTGGCAATAAAAATAAATTGCGAGGAATTTAAAAGCTGTGAACAGATGAGCTTTATACTGATTAAGTACCGGTGTGGTAACTACATCCAGTTCCATTGGGGTCACAAGGTTTCTTTTAGATCTTCAATAGTTTGTTACAACAGTAGTGATTTTTGGATCATTTACCACCAACAATTTTCAGCAACAATATTTTTCAAACGTGACACCACTCTCGTTTTGTTTCCTAACACTTGCTATCTTTTGAGATACTAGTAAACTCGGGAATACAGTGTTTGTGCTAAGAACTAGAAATGTATAGAAAATAATGGTAAGTTGCATGGTCAGAATCTTGGTCTATCGGTCTTCTTATACGAGAGTCTTGAGTAGACGTTGCAGATTGACCCTTGATTGAGGCACAAAATATTCTAATAGTTTGACCCCAACGGGTGCCTCAGAATCCTGCTCAAGAGATGGGTTAGATTTTTTTACTTCTTTCCTTTTCGCATTCACAATCAAGGAAGTTATTTGTGATTTGACTTGATCGGCCAATCCTTAAAATCTTTAGATTCCAAATCGATCCTTGAAGTAAGGATCGTCTTCCTATAGCGGCTGCACTTGATCTTGTTTCTTTTTTATCACCTTGAAATCCTTTGATTTAGCATTGTCCTTGCTGTATTTGATCTTGTTTCCTTTATGATATCCTTGATATTTTGACTCCCTTTGATTGAGCACTGTCCTCCTAATTTCCTGCAATCAAATAGATACAGTTAAATTTGTATTATTGTTATCATTGAAACTTAGGCATAACACTAGCATTGCGCATTGGTTCCTTTTACAGGGTGAACTAATAAGTGCAAGTCATAGCCTCCTAATTTGGTTTCTAACACTCGGGTGAGTTGTTGAGTTCAAATTTCTAAGAATATTTTCTTTTAGTAGATAAATTGTATATCACTTTTTAATTTTGGCGTATATGTTAGATTACTTGAAAATATTTCTTTGTGTACCTCATTTTTCTTGCACAACTACACTCCGTTCAAGCATCATGAAATTGAAGGACTCCTATATATTGATAAGT
Source organism: Nicotiana noctiflora (assembly GCA_032618575.1). NCBI lineage: Eukaryota > Viridiplantae > Streptophyta > Magnoliopsida > Solanales > Solanaceae > Nicotiana > Nicotiana noctiflora. The sequence goes on along the minus strand of JASVEL010013309.1, from coordinate 15,919 downwards.
ATAGAAAGTGTTCTACAAATTAAATGCGGGCTTAGCCTAGCCTGACACACTTTGTCGGCTCTAACGGCAAGCCTTGGGAACTCTCACTCTCTTTTCGTAATTGTCGGTCCGTACTACTCCGAGGTCCAGCTTTGATGGCCCTCGAGGGATGAAACTCGACCGCGATTTTTGAGCCATCGATGTCATAAATATAGAATATTGAATCCTGCAATTCTACCGTGTGTGTGTGTATATATATATATATATATATATATTCTACTTTTTTCATCTTTTTAATATTTCGTGGTCTATTGTCAATTACACACTTTATACATCTTTAGGGAAAGAAGAAATGGAATAGCTTTTCTATAATAACGTATAGAACAACGATTACATGTATTGTTATTTATCTTTTGCATTATGTGCATTTTATTTTTTCTGAAATCGTATTACTATACAAATCACTTTGAAACACTTGTCGAGTTTGATGCTTTATTATACAGTGATTAGATAATAATTCAAGTAGAATTTTAATTATTTGTACATAGGGCATCTTTTATTTTAATACATTTTTTTTTACATCACTAAGCCTTAAGTTAATTATTATTAAATAGTAATTAAAAAGTTAGTTGAGGAATAATTCGTCATATATTTTTTTTTATTTTTAAATTGAATGATATATAGTTTTATTCTTTTAGTATTTTCAGTGTGTTAATGCATTATCTTTTTCTTTTTTTACTAATCATAAGTTAAATATTAATATTATTCCCAAATAGTTGATGAAAAGGTACTTTTTGGTTCTTTTAAATAATAATCGTGATTTTAATTATTAAGAATTTTAACAAAAAACTTTGTGATTTGTTCTATTGGAATGACATAATATTTTTTCCTAGTTTCATTCGATATGATTGAGATACTATTTAGGGTATTAATGCAATCATCATCACAATAGTAGTATTTGTTGAGACTATTTTAAAAATATTAATTGTATATTTATCTATTTTAAAATTTTTATAATATTGAATTCTAATTGAATAGAGTATGTACTCAACTAACTTTGATCGTAGAGGGAGAAGTATAATATTGTATGACGATATTTCTCATACTTCTTAATATATAACAATTTTTAAAAGATAATAATTTCACAAATTAGTTGTCTTCATTTTTACTTCAAATATTCTCAACTCATATTTTTAGAGAGAGGATAATTATTATAATTTTTTATATTCTATAATCAAAAAGGAAACTTGAAACTATATTTTATTCTTAAAAAAAATCCGAATTTTATGAAGTATTCCAATTGAAATTTGTATAAAACGATATCAATTGATAATGATATAATAACATTTGAATGACAATCTACATATAGTATCATTAAATTTTTTAATGAAATCTTCTTTACTGAAATAGTTAATAAATAAAATAATATTTCTTAAGAAAATAATAGAATTGTCATATATAAATGTATGTGACCTTAGTATTTTTAATCGGGCGAACATTTGAATTATAAATTATCAAAAAAATAATTATTCTAGTTTAAAGTACTTGTTGAAAAAAATAATAATAACAATGAAGTAATGAATTTAATAAAGATAGTAAAGGTTGAATGGAAAGTGGGGTCCACCTAAAGAATTTAATAGCTTATGGACACGTTAGTTTTGGTTTTTTCGGTTATTAAGAACCCATAACAAAACTTTTGAGCCTAGTATACAAACAAATAATGCACTAATATATTTAAAATGACTATTATGCCCTTGGCCAACCTCCTCTTCTCTTTTTTATATAACAGAAATATATAGAAAGTGTTCTACAAATTAAAATAAATAAAATTTGGTTAGGAAATTAAGATTATAAAAACATGAAATCATGGAGCAGAGGCAAGTTATAGACCTAATAGTATGTCATAAGTAGGTACAACAAAGGGTATAGGCTAATAAGTAAAAACTTTTAGTGGAATAATTAGTAAACAAGTGGAACAGCGTGGCCTCCTGAAGTCAGATATTGAGAAGACGAAGGTAGTAGAAATGTGGATGTTGAGGTGGATGTGTGGACATATTAAGATAGATAAGATTAGAAATGATGATATTCAGGAGAAGGTGTGCGTGGGCCCCATTAATAACAAGATGCGAGAAGCGCGGCTCAGATGGTTCGAACATGTTAAAAGGATAAGTCCAGATGCTCCGGTAAGGAGGTGTGAACGACTGGTTGTGGAGAGCATGAGAAAAGGCAAAGGGAGGTCGAAGGAGTATTGAGGGGAGGAGATCAGGCAGGATATGGCGAGCTTAAGTTTGTCGGTTGGGAGGACGTTGGGTCTTGCCTTATATCATAACTTTGTGGGATTAGTTTGGTAAGGATACTATTTCACTTTTGTTGTGTATCTTTCTTCTGTATTTCATATGTTCCAATTTTTCTTATTATTTCTACCGTGTTACTGATTTTGTCTTCTTTTGTCTTTTTGTCCTCTTGAGCCGAGAATCTTTCGGAAACAGCATTTCTACTTTTTTGGGGTAGGGGTAAGGTATGAGTACCCACTACCCTCCCCAAATTCTACTAGTGAAATTTTACAGGGTCGTTATTGTCATTGTTGTTAGTATCACCATAATAGGCTAATAGCCAATAACATGAGAGATCATCCAATTTTTAATGTTATATCTAACTCCAACATTTTTACAGTACTTTTTTGCATAAATTTGAAAAGGTGGAAAAAGAGTTAAAGTTATGGCGTCTGAGTGTTACCTATTACATTACTTAATCATATTTATAGCAGTAATGCAGTATCGACCGGAGAATGTCGTTCAGATGCTTTAGTTTGAGTGGTAATATTCTTTTAGTTATTATGTTATCTAATGTCATTTCTTAATTCCAAACTCTAATAGAAGCTTCCTTCTTTTTGGAAGCCACTTTCTTTTTGGTGTATCTAATCACTCTATCAAAGTGACGCACATAGAAATAGTCATATGCATAAATAAGAGCGCAATGCATACACATGGATCAAACGTAAGTTACGGGCTTACGGCTTTGCGGAAAATTTTATTTTGTGTCTCATATAATTTACCCTAGTTGTATAAGGTATCTATTTTGTCTCATAGTTTTGTGGACTCAAATTTTTATAGACCAAAAAGTATAAACTTGGGGTCCACGAATTTGTGAGACAAAAAGGAGTATCATACAATTAGTGTCAGTTGTATGACACATAAAATAAAATATCTCCGGCTTTGCATCGGATTGCAGATAAAAATATTAATAATTAAATAAAAAAAGTGTAGAAGGACGAATCCATCATTCAAAAAATTCGGACTCGTCAATTTGTCGAAAAAAAAAAGGTCATACATGAGAAGTGAAACTCATAATGTAGGGCCATATTACATGGGATGTCAACAATTTCAGAATCTTTTACATGTATGGAACTGATCATCAACCACTTGCAAACAAATTTTCCTTCTAACAAATTACAAGTCCACTTACGCTGAAGGCAACTTGTTGTCTCAAACATTATTTATCTACGCACTTGTCCAGATGTCCTTTTGTTAAAGTTTTCTTTCTAAATATCCTATAATAGCTGCTTTTCTTTATACTGATACTGATGAAGCTAACAGCTGTAATATAATTAACTCACCTTATATGAAATGAATCTTCACCCTTTCTAAAGTATCTCATCTTACTTTTGACAACGAATGAAATTTCAACAAAAAAACCCAAACTAGCTCAATGCTAAAAAATCATAGTTTTGGTTGGAAGGAAAATATTTTTTAATTTTCTTATTTGTGGTTGATTTAAATATTTTGAAAAATATCTTCCTTATGATTTCTTTGATTGAAGAACAATGTTTTCCCCTTCAAAAGAAGCGAAAATATGTTTGAAAACTGATCACGCCCAACTATGCCTTATAAAAAGGACTAAGCTGTCGTTCCAAATAAAAATGACTAAGCTGTCGACTCTTAGTCCGGAGTCGAATCCCTCAAAGAACTAATGCTTGCTACAGTTGTTCACTATCACCAAGAATACAAGTTTGAACAATTCCTAACTTATAGATACTAAGATTCTTGTATTTAACTAACTAACTAAATAAATTAAAATAATAAATTAACACTAAAGATACTACAGGTTGGAGAAAAGATTAAGGAGGTCTAGAGTTATTGATTTTTCCAATTGTCGAAATCCTTCCCGCTATGTCTTCTATAATTTCGCCTAGGTATTCTCTACCGAACGTGAGCGTCTGCGTATTGTAATTCTCTCTCGAGTAATTACGATAATTCACTAGACATACTCTCCCGAGTTATGCTAGTTGGCTTTAATTATAGCTCACTTAGATCGCACCCAATATTTTGTTATCCCTAATCACACCTTTAAACCCTTGGTTATTGATTCCTCGCATACGTCGGGAGTGATGTTGTTCAATAATTACCTAAATTTGCACTCTCTTCTGAGTAATACATACTAAATATGCACAGCAAATTAAGGGTCCTTCAACCAACCATGAGAATAATATAGTTAAACAAATAGAGAAAATACTACGGCTCAATTATATAAAAATATAACAAGAATTTATCCTACAAAAGGTTCCATCAAAATCCTAGATAACAAATTAGCTTTTCATAATAGTATTAAAATTACAATACTAAAAGTCATAACTAAAAATGAAAAATAGGAAGATGAAGGAAAAACTCGTTGAAGAATTTCTTGCCAAGCTCCTATTGTGTCTCTGCCTCCATAGGTCGAATCTGTGTCAAAAATATATCCAATCTACCTTAAAATATCATTTTTTTCATGTATATATACCAAGTAGCATCGGGCCCGAACAATTATACATTCTCATACGCGAAAAAAAAATAATTTTTCAGGCCTGTACGCCACGATCGCGGTCCGGGCACGGTATGTACCAAGACTACTGCTTCAGTCCATGTCAGGTCCGCGGTTGCAGTTTCGACCGCGCTTTTCGCCTCGTTTTGTTTAGAATTTGGAAACACGTAAAACATAAAAATTGTAACCTTTTGAGTTAGCTTTTCAACTATATGTGAAGCCCAAATGTAATTTTGAATGAAAAGTTATGCATTTTACATGACAGTGCATAATATGCCTACTCGATTCTTCGTTTTGTTGCCTTATCACCTGTTGATCCCCGAATACGATCCCAGCTTAATTCCTTGGGCTTTTACTCATACTTGAAATCTCCAACTCACTTGAATTCATTTTATAATATCTACAAAGCTCAGAATCATCCCTACAAGGCATAAAACACACAACTAGTGCAAAACACTAACAATTAAAACACAAACTCAACTAAAGTGCAGTAAATTTGAGTCTAATAAGCGACTAAAATACATAATTATAGCCTATCATCAAAATCCCACACTTAAACTATTGCTATATCTCGTGCAATCAAACTACACTTTATATAGACACGTTATTTTTAAACAATTCTCCTAACTCATCACACCAAGAATATTTAAAATAGACTGAGCACAAAAGTGTAACATCTCACTCAAGATTTGACTCACAAGTACCACGAATTATTCATAACTCACCACTTACTCTAACATAGTGTGACGACCCAAAGGGTCATCACTTGTTTTATTAATCATTCCGAGCTTTTGAGGTCTTGAAAACCTCATTTATAGTTGCCTCGATTTGCGTGCACAGTCCGGGCACAAAGCTGGAAAAGATTTATGTTGAAATATGTGAAATATGTGAAAAAGTTGAAGAATTTTGATATTAATATTGATATGGTTGACTTTGGTCAACATTTTTGGTAAACGGACCCGGATCCGTGATTTGACTATTTCAGAAAATCCGTAGAAAAATATGGAACTTGGGCATATGTCCGGAATTGAAATCCGAGGTCTAGAACCCCGGTAAAAGAATTTTTCTGTTAAATTGTTTTCTGAAAATGTTTAAGGAAAATGAAACTGAATTTTTATTAAAAAGTACTGGTATCGGGCTCGTATTTTGGTTCCGACGCCCGGTACAGGTCATATATATTGGTTAAGCGCTTCCTGTAAAGTTTGGTTGAAAACGGACGTCGTTTGACGCATTTCGGCCTTAAATTGGAAATTTTGGAAATTATGAAATTTGAAAGAATTCTTGAGTTTTAAGGCTCAATCCATTGACTTTGATGTTATTTTAGCGATTTGATCGCGCGAGCAAGTTTGTATGATGTTTTTGAGTTAGTGTGCATATTTGGTTTGGAGCCCCGAGGGCTCGGGAGTGTTTCGGAGGTGGTTCGGGGTGTTTTTGGATTTGAAAACACAACAGAAATTCTGCTGTTTCTGCAGAGGGATTTTGTTCTACGCGATCGCGGCCTCATCCACGCGATCGCACAGCATTGGCCAGTTCTTCTACGCGATCGCAGCATCCCTCACGCGATCGCGTAGCTTCCAGTTCCTCCCCCACACGATCGCAGTCATTTTCACGCGATCGCATAGGGCAAATAGGATGCCCGGTGAGTTTCCTCTACGCGATCGCAGCAATCCTCACGCGATCGCGTAGCTTCCAGTCCTTTCTCTACACGATCGCAACCATTTTCACGCGATCGCATAAGAGGCCAGTCTTTCCTCTACGCGATCGCAGCCCAATTCACGCGATCGCGTAGGGTAATTTCGCCCAATGAATTCTTCATCTCAAAAACAAAACACTTACGGGATTTTATCCCATTTTCACAAACCTCTCTCTTCTCCACAGCTTCTTGGGCGATTCTTGAGCAATCCTTCTTCATACTTCTTGGGTAAGTGATTCTTAACTCGTTTTCTTCATTTTCCATCAATATTATTTGAATTCCTAAGCCTAAATAGGTGTAAATGGGTAGAAAAAATGAGAATTTAGTATAGTAAGGGTTTTCAATGAATTTACGATCTAGACTTCGTTTTGGAGTCGAACTTAAGAACAAATTGTATATTTGAACCCATGGAGGATTGGGTGAACTTATTTTGGTCCGAAACTTGAGTTTCGACTATGTGGGCCCGGGGTCGATTTTTACTATTCCGGGCAGAATGTTGTAAAAATCATATTTAGCAATATGAACTAGTTTGTTAAGTAGAATTGATGATATTGAATCAATTATGTATAGATACGATTGGATTGGAGTCAAATTCGAAAGGAAAAGGCATTGCTACGGATTGAATCGTTCGTAAACTTTCGAGGTAAGTGTTTGTTCTATCCTAGTTTGTAGGAATATGAATTTAGTTATGAATAAATTGTTGAATAAGAGTTATTGGTGTTATACCGGTAATGAAGGTAAATTGTTGAAATTATTATGAATTATTGGTTTAAAACCGGTAATTATAAATATTGTTGATATAGAGATTATTGGATAAATGCCGGTAATATATATATTTTATAAATTGGGATCGTGTGGTACGCCGACCACAAAGTGATTTAAAATCTTGGCATTGGCCATAGTTGCCGGTAGCCGATTGATATATTTGGGAGCGGGTGGTACGCCTACCATAAGATATAATTTTTGATATATTTGGGAGCGGGTGGTACGCTTACCACAAGATATAATTTTTGATATATTTGGGAGCGGGTGGTACGCCTACCACAAGATATAATTTTTGATATATTTGGGAGCGGGTGGTACGCCTACCACAAGATATAATTTTTGATATATTTGGGAGCGGGTGGTACGCCTACCACAAGATATAATTTTTGATATATTTGGGAGCGGGTGGTACGCCTACCACAAGATATAATTTTTGATATATTTGGGAGCGGGTGGTACGCCTACCACAAGATATAATTACTGATATATTGGGAGCGGGTGGTACGCCTACCACAAGATATAATTACCGTGATAGTTGGGAGCGGGTGGTACGCCTACCACGAGATATGAAATGAGAGAGGAATTGAGACATGAAAGTAAGATTTATTCTGTTGATTAGATTATTCCGGATATCGTGAGTTATTGACTGTTATTTCAGAGCATAGTATTTCCGTGTAAATGTATTGTATATATATATCTATATTGCAACTATACAGGTTTAGGTGGGTGAATGGCCTTAGCCTTGTTACTAGTTCGCTGGGATAGGCTTAGGTGGGTGACTGGCCTTAGCCTTGTCACTAGTTCGCTGGGATAGGCCAGGCACTTACCAGCACACGGGGTCGGTTGTGCTGATACTACACTCTGCGCTCTTTTTGCGCAGATACAGGTTACGGACAGCAGCAGCGACAGTAGCGACTTGTGGATTTTTCGAATACTGAGACTACGAGGTAGCCTTGCAGGCGTCCGCATGACCTGTTGTCTCTTCTATCTATGCTTTTCATTCCGTTATCTCATGTAATCGAGATAAACAGCTTGTATTTTCTTTCAGACAGTTATGTGTATTATTCTTAGAAGTTCGTGAGTATTGTGACACCAATCTTGGGTAGTGTATTAGATTTGGATTTTCTTTATCACATTTGACTAAGTCTTCCGCTGTAATTTTTATGTTGTTAATAAGAAATTAGTAATTAATGGAGATGTAATTAATATTTGGCTTGCCTAGCTTCCATTTAGCAGGCGCCATCATGACCCCGATGGTGGGAAATCCGGGTCGTGACACATAGAGGTCACTGACATTACCTATACTTCGTGAATCAAGTGCCATCATACAACAAAAGAGAGTAGTTTTATACAATAAAATTTAGGAATACTTAGGAACTCAAAATAGAAAGAATTCACTCACTCTGACAAATAACATTCATATGCCACAAAAGATGCACCATAAGCTTTCCCGCAGTGTACTACTTCACTAATCGAGCTCATCCAATCGAGGATCAATTAGGACTTTACTTAGTTATAATGTATGCTACGGGACGGGTAGGATATATTTAGATATAAGAGTGACTACACCTTCCTAATCACTTTAATACATATACTTTAATATTCAAACCCCATACTTATGTCAAATCAATACTCCACATTTACATTAATGTATATTAGCCCATTTTTCTTTAAGCACACTTGCATCAAGAGCCACCACTTATCAAGATTTTTTTTTCAATTCAAGTGGCTCTTACTTTTTCAAAACAGTGCACCTTTCTCCTTAACTAGTTCCGTTCAAAATCCAAATCAATCACCCACACTTTAACCTTTACAAAGTTCATAAATAATTCAAGTGCTCATGAGAGGTTACAATGGTTCAAAATAGATGGTTAATTTAAATAAATGGGTAAGACTTGTAATGTGGTTTCCAAAGAAAAAAGATTACAAGCTCAAAGGGGTTAACTACGATACATCAACAAAGAAATGCCTATATCACTTTCAAGACTAAACAAAACTACTATTTTCCTTTGCAAACACACAAGGCAAGTTCTAGACATCATATGCAATGCACGGAATATAACAAATCCTTACACACGCATGGCACATAGCTCACTCACGATTGGTTTTATCAAGACACTCTAGTCAAAGCAGTTAAGCAAATTTAAGATCATAAAATTTAAGGTACTTATACAAGAGTCAGAAACTGAACCTATGCGTCACAACCAAAGTACTCGCTATTCTCGAGGTATAACAAAGTCAAGAGATATTGCTTCAATTCAAAACATAACACAATGGCTCCTATTCCTGAAAAAAAAAAAACTAGTTACACCCACTTCAAACAAAACCCTTGTAAAAGAAGCGTGGTTTAAAGAAAAACTAAGGGGTAATTGCTACACTACTTAACAAAGAAATTTTTTTTCTTTAGACTTAAATCCCTCAAGAAAATTTTCTAATAGATTCATCGTCGGGAAAATTATAATTTTTTCTATTTAAAAATAATTATTCAATTAAATTAGCACAATTAAAATAGCATAGAAGGTCACCCAGATAATTTCCTCACACCACACTTAATATTGTGCATTGTCCCTAATGCACACCATAACTAATAAAAGAACAAAAAAGAGACTCTATGGTAGACCAAAGGCCAAAACACTAACAACTTATGGGGTACTCAGACTTCTCCTAAGATTGGTCATTCGTGCGGGTACCTCACACTTAGTTCCAACCTTTTGGTTTGTTGTTGCATCCTTCCAACACCTTTGCTTTCCATACTCCTAAAAAATAAAAAATTGATACTACAAAAATAATACAATTAAAAAAAAAACAATAAAGCTGGTTTGCCTCCTAACAAGTGCTTGATTTAACGTCGCAGCACGACGCGAATCACTTTTTGCCTCTGCCTCGAGCTTATGAATTGAACCCCAATTTGGCATCAAATTTTTGGCTATGCTCCAGGGATGGAGGAACAAATCTAATTGGGCCAAGAAACAATTGTACTATTCTACACTTCTTGGCTTTTAGATGGGGTATATAGTCCTGTCTTGCTTGCAAGAAAAAATTTATAATGTAAGCACCTTGTTCCTCATTCCTTGACTTCTCAATCGGCTCGGATGACTCTATTTCTATATCTTCATCCAAGGAAAATGTAGAAAAATGTTTGGAGTGAGGACCAATGTGCTCACACACATGAACTTTAGGACTTTTGAGTATCCTCAACATCAATAATACTAGAATCAATAAAATTTGTATCCTCAATGTCCTTGGCTGACTCTAGTCTCAGTTCTTCAACATTGACATCCTCAAATTGTAGTTAGCTAGGTTGTTGATGTTCTTCTCTAGCCTCCCCAATTAACACCTCAAATTCATGCTCTTCTTGGCTATTATCATCAACATTGGCTTGTTGAGCATTAAAAGCTCCAACCACTTGACTCAATTGAGCCTTCAACTTGTGAATAGTTGCGTTTTGCCTTTCTAACTGCAATTATTTTTCATTATTTTTGTTTCAGAAGGCACTTTAATATATCCTTAATATCCTTCATGTCTGCATCCCCGGGTTTTTTGTTCCTATTAACTTCACAAGAAAAGGTAGAACTATCATCGTAAGGGGTTGGGAGGGGGGAAGAGATAAGAAATATAAGTACAACCATTCAAGTAACCATTTTTACCACCACACATATTTCACAAATAAGATTGAGTTGGTACACATAATTCGCTCTCGGAAATATTTTGATAATTTTGATATAATATGTATGGGGATCAATAGTAGAATTATCTACACCTAACTTCCCATAATTCCAAGATGTCATGTTTATCAAATCAAAACTTATAAAAAAGATAATAATAAATAAAAGTTCAAACTTGAACCCTAGCAGTATATACAACTACAAATACGTCGTTAATTCCTCGGTAATGGCGTCAAAATATGATCACGCCCAACTGTGCCTTATAAAAGGGACTAAGCAGTCGTTGCAACTATAATCTTATTTACAAGTCCGAATTCGAATCTCACAGAGAACTAAGGCTTAGCTACAATTGTTCACTATCACCAAGAATACAAGCTTGAACTATTCCTAACTTATAGATATTAAGATTATGTGGTTAACTAACTAGCTAACAAATTAAAATAATAAATTAATACTAAAGATACTACAGGTTGGAGAAAAGATTAAGAAGATCTAGAGTTATAATTTTTCCAATTGTGGGAATCTTTTCCGCTATGTCTTCTATAATTTTGCCTAAGTACTCTCTACCGATCATGAGCGCTTTGCGTGTTGTAATTTTATCATGAGTAATTACGATAATTTACTAAACATACTCTTTCGAGTTATGCTAGTTGGCTTTAATTACAACTTACTTAGATCGCACATAAGATTTCGTTATCCCTAATCCTACCAATTAACACTTAGTTATTGATTTCTCATATCCGTCGAGTGATGTTATTCAACAACCACCTAAATATGCACTCTCTCCTGAGTAATACATACTAAACAGGAGCAGCTAATTGAGGGCCCTTCAATCAACCACAAGAACAATATAGTTGAACAAATAGAGAAAATATTACAACTCAATTATATAAAAATATAACAAGAATTTGTCCTACAAAAGGTTCCATTAAAACCCTAAATAACAAATTAGCTATTTATAATAGTATGTAAAACTACAATGCTAAAAGTCATAACCAACAATGAAAAATAAGAAAAGGAAGGAAAAACTCGTTGAAGAATTTCCCGCCTTGCTTCTATTGTGTCCCTACCGCCTTAGGTCGAATCTGTATAAAAAATATGTCCAATCTCCCTTAAAATGCTGCTTGCCATGTATATATACACAGTAGGGTCGAGACCGAATAATTATACCTTCTCTTACGCAAAAAAAGATAATTTTTCAGGTCTGGACGCTGCGGTCGCGGTTCACGCGCGGTATTTACCAAGGCTATTGTTTCAGTTCGAGCCAGGTCCGCGGTCGCAGATTCGACCGCATTTTTCACCTCGTTCTTTTTGGAAATTGAAAAAAAAAACATAAAACATGGATGTTGTAGCCCTTTGAGTTAGCTTTCCAACTGTACATTGTGGAGCCCAAATATAATTTTGAGCAAAAATTATATGTATTTTACTAGATAGTGCGCAATATGCCAACTCGATTCTTTGTTTTGTTGCTCTATCATCCGTTGATCCCCGAATACGATCCCAACTTAATTTCTTGGGCTTTTAATCAGACTTCAAAGGTTCAAATCACGCAAATTCATTCCATAACATCTACATAGTTCGGAATCACCCCTACAAGACATAAAATACACAACAAGTACAAAATACTAACGACCAAAACGCAAACTCAACTAAAGTGTAGTAAATTTGAGTATAATAAGCGTCTAAAATACGTAATTATAGCCTATCATCAAAAATCCTTTTTCAATATTCTCTACCTTATTTCCGAAAATAATTTTTTACTCACTAACCAAACTAAAAAAATAAGTGATAAAATCACCGATTTTTCAGGAAAATATTTTCAGTGGAAAATATTTTCCTAGTACCAAACACACCCCTTGTGTTGGTGGTTTGAAGCGATTGGAGTCGAAACCCCTTTCAACGCCGACCCCTAGTTCAAAATTTAATATTTGGCTCAATTCATGTATATATATGTTAAGAAATCTACAGAATATAAATAAATATTAAATTTCAGATCTAATTACTGAAATTCGAGTATATTGTGTATGTAAATTGTCATTTGCCTTGATTTAAAGTGGTATTTGATAAATAAATAAAAAATTAACAATATAACCAGAGGCGGATCTAGAATTTGGGACTTATGTGTTTCTATCATAATTTTAGATTAATATGTCATAATAACTGGGTTGATATTTACTAATATTTAGTGAATTTCTAATATAAATACACGGTCAACCCAAAAGTTACTGGGTTCCCGGGAACCCATATGTTGTTCTCTATGTCCGCCTCTGCTCTCAATATTTGTTACTCTCTTTTATATAGTGGATAGTTCATTTCTGCACATGAACATAGGTCAATTGACCGAACCATGTAAATGTGGTGTTGCTTTTGATATATTTCTCTTTTGTTATCTGAGTTTTCATTATTCAAGTTTTGCCTTGTTACATATGTTTCGTATGACACCTGATTATTTTGATCCACGATAAAAAGAAAGAAAAAATGTTTAACACACCTCCATGCGTTATATTCAGGGGCGGACCCGGAGAACAAAATATGGGTTCTCTGTAATTCAGTGACTTTTGGGTAGACCCTGTATTTATATTAGAAATTCACTAAATATTAGTAAATATTTAACTGAGAACTCAATTAGTATGACATATTAATCTAAAATTATGATAAGAACCCATAAGTCTCAAATTCTAGATCTGCCTCTGATTGAGAGAATAACCTCACAAAAAAGCATAAATAAGTACATACTAACACTTTTCTCATAAATTCTCCCCGTAAGAAAAACTCTCAAACACCTTATGACTATATTATGGATTTACCGAGTGAAAAGAAAAAGGATCTTTTACGTATAAATGTCAAAATCGTTTTCTTCTACAGAAAGCACAAACCAAATACGAGAAAATATATACTCCCTCCGTTTCAATTTATGTGAACCCATTTGACTGGGCACGAAGTTTAAGAAAAGAGAGGAGACTTTTGATCTTGTGGTGTAAAATGAGGCACCTTTATTTTGTGTGGCTATAAATAATTGCATAAAGGTAAATTATTTCCAAATAAGGAAAGTGGTCATTCTTTTTGGCACAGACTAAAAAGGAAATAGGTTCACATAAATTGAAGGAGTATTTTTTTTTCTTTTTTGTAAAAGATAAAATAATTATAATAAATATATTATCCTTACTTACAAATATAAAAAAACTAAATATGATAAAAATTTCAGGACAAATACCTAACATCTTTCTCTTACAGCATTTCCATTAGCATAATATCATAAAAAAGAGCCCTCTAATGCATTCTGCCCTCTTAAGACATCATGCCAAGAAAAGTAAAAATAAAAAATTAAACAAACAAGTAAATAAGAAATGTATAAAAGAGCCGTAGCAAGTCAACTTATCTAAATCTTGACCGATGTCTCATAGGCAACATAATAACATATAATAAGTGGGAAACAGTGAAAAAGAGAATTTTAAGTGAAGGTCTGATCTGTTTCCCACTAACAAACCCACACTGCAAATAAAAGAAACATCTTTTTGAGTCTTAACCCTATTTAAATATATATATTTCCTTTAGTGTTGCCCATGTTATTTAGGTTAAACTATGGGATAATTAGAATGTTGTGTCATGTCACTATAACACAAAAGAGCACTTATCACCGTCATTAGTGACCACTGAACACGAATATTCTTTCATTAGGTTATGGTTTGCTTATCAATGATTAAGATGTTTAGGAAAGAATTGATCTTATATTACTAATAGAAAGAGACACAACTCATATTTTGATAGATTTATATATCGGAATTTACAAGTTGTGAGGTTTCAAACAACATAAAAAATAAAAGAAGTGCTTTGAGATTTTGTAATCAAAGGTAAATAGATATGAGCCAAAACTTATCCATATTGTACCTCGATTAAATCAATAAAGATATGTCCGTGTACACGTTGACATTTTATATTGTTTAAGTACTGTTAAAATAATAGTCAAAAAAATATTTAAATTTTATATATTTTAACAATTACCGAATATAAAAAATTTCAGCCGCGAAATGATCTTTGCCTTTGAGATTTCTCACTTGGCTATGTGTTTTAATCAAGGCATGTTATTACTTCATTAAGTTACTTAATTGTGGTGAAATAATTTGATATAAACTCGTGATAGAAATAAGTTTTACATAAATCTCATCATCGCAACGTAACAAATTTTTTTATACAAGTCGATACTCCTTAAGAGTCATATACCCCAGCACATAAACCGCAGAATCAATGATGTCCATAGTTGTTAAATTAAATATGACACAAAAGCGAAAAAAGACAAGAATATCGCCTTTTCTAATTGAAAGTATGTATTTAACACAATTAGAAGAAGAAGAAAGAAGAAAATGACAATGCATTTCTTTTCTTTTTAATAATACGCAGGAGAAAGCTTTAAATTCATATAATCAGTCTAATCAGATCATTAACTGAATTAAACAAATTATTTTACATAAGTCACTTTCAATGTGTGGTGCCAAATGACTTGGGCAGTGACCCAAGTGTGCATTCCCAACATTTGAAAATAGATTAATTAGCGTGTGCTAAACTTGTGTTTTCTCCACTTCATTAAAATAAGAAAATAAAATCGCATTTCCAACATTTGAATACAGCAAACTTGTGGTAAACTTGTGTTTTTCCCACTTCTTCATTAAAGAAATAAATAAAAAAAGAAGTATAGTTCAGAATCTTACCATTATCCTTTTCATTAACTTTTATTTTATTCAGACCTTTTGCAAATTAAGAACATGTACGGACCATATTTGGCTTTGTCGTAGATTGAATCACTTTACCTAATAAAGCGCCACGCAAAATAAAGATTGTTGCTTTGCTTCCACTATATTATATTTTTAAGTAAATTTTACACCCTATAAAAAATTTTAGTATCTTATTTATATTAAATAATTACCATTTTAAAATATTACATCTTATAAATATCTTTTACCCTTTATAGCAAAAATTCTAATTATAGTTACATTTTACATTTAGGGCATCATATATACTA
>JASVEL010013308.1:0-10806 GCA_032618575.1 Nicotiana noctiflora | reverse complement strand
GGTAACATGGTAACTTTAAACGGTGTGGGCTCTTTTGGAACCACAATCTCCACTTTGATTAGTTTTGGAGCCTCTTTAGAGGGAAACTTAAACTCGAGCGGTATAGACACGTTTATCACATTGTCCTCGGAGGGATGAACCTGGATAACAATGGGATCGAGAGTAACTGCTGGCTTCTTAGGTTCGTCTCCTTCTGCTATCAGGACAATTGACCCTTTGGGGCCCCAATCGTCTTCAATCTCGATCATATGGATACCTCCACCCTTGTGGTCAGCCAGGGGGTTGTTACGGATATTGGGAATGGGCTCCTTTGCTACAATAATGTTTTGTCGATCAGGTTCTGGATCTTATCCTTCAACGAGTGACATTCACAATGCTATGGACTTTCATCCCAAAATGATATGCGCAAGTTTTGTTTGGGTTGATCGATTGTGAGGGGTTTTCGGGTGTTAGGGCTGCGATGGGGGTAACATAACGGCTGCTTTGAGTTTCTCATACAGTTGGTCAATTGGATCTGCTATGGAAGTATATTGTCTATGAGGTTTGCGGTCGAAGTTTGTTCTAGGTCGAGAAAAGTTTTGGCGGGTAGGTGGTGACAGGTAGTGAGAAGGTTGGGCATTATATGCTTGGTACACTGGTGCAGGTTGGGAATATCTTGGTGAAGTGGGTTGATATGTGGGTGGTGGAGGTGATTGGTATGTAGTTAGTGGAATCTGGTAAGTGGACGATGGTGCTTGGTAGTTTAGGGTAGGCTGATTTGTGAGTGGATTTGAGGGATAGTTTTTCATAGGGGAGTTGTTTCTTTGTGCAACCATTACGGAATTCAGGTCCTTTTTCTTTGATGAGCCACCTGACTGTAAGGCCTTATTGGTAGCTTGCAGTGCCTCGAGGTTAGTGACCATACCATTTTTTATGCCTTCTTCGATCCTTTCTCCCAACTTGATGATGTCGGAGAACTTTTGGCCTTCTATTAACACCAGCCTCTCATAATACTGCGGATCCTAAGCACAGATGAAAAATGTGTTCATTTGTTCTTCCTCCAAGGCCGACCTGACCTTAGCAGCTTCTGACCTCCAACGAGTAGCATACTCGCGAAAGGTATCTATAGGCTTCTTCTTGAGATTTTGAATATAGAACACATCTGGTTAATTCTCAGTGTTGAACCTGAATTGATCCATAAAGTCGGATGCCATGCTCACCCAACTATTCCATTTCTTTGCGTCTTGGCTAATGTACCAAGATAACGCATCACCATTCAGGCTCCTCATGAACAGCTTCATGCGGATTTACTCATCCCTTCCAACTCCTACCAACTTCTCACAATAAATTCTGAGGTGGACCCTGGGATCACCTGTACTGTCGAACATTTCGAACTTGGGAGGTTTGTATCCCTCCGGCAACTCAACATCTAGCTGAAGACAGAGATCTTCGTAGATCAACACCTCAACACCTTTGCTACCTTCAATATTGTGGATCCGGCTAGTCAATTTCTTGAGCTCAGTAGCTAAACTCTAAATAAGGGAGTCTTTGTCATCCGATTCGCGTGCATCTGAGATGGGTTGGGTGGAGTGAGGTATAGTGTCCACAAAGATGAGGCTGTTATGATTGCTTGTAGTGTTTTGTGGCTCAGGAATGTGCAGTGGAGTATTGTGAGAAGATTGTGTGAGCACGTGATTTTTGCCCCAAGCAATTGAATTCCAAAATATAAAAAATATAATACAAAAATGATTTTGTTTGCAATTGTTTGATTTGTGTGAAATACCAGTGTTTGTTTGAAATAAAATTGAAATGAAAATACAAAAAGGAATTAATTAGAAAAATATCATAAAATTGTAGAATTAATGCTAGAAATTACAAAATTAAGCAAAAATACAAAAATATCGAAAAATCAAGGAAAAATACAAAAAAAGGAAAATAAAAGAAATATATCAGTTGTAAAATAAATACAAAGGAAAAAATACAAAATATAAAAAGAAAGTACAGAAAATTACAAAATACAAGTCAAGGAAATAACAAGAATACAAAATACATTTTATAGCATTAATATGGGCCAAATGCACGTAATACACAGCCCAAAAACATTTACACTGACCAGGCCCAAATCATTTAGCCCGATTTGCCCAGTACATGAACCAAATGACACCGTACAAGTCAAACGAATATAAGTCGTTGATTATATTGATCAATGGATCATTTGAGGCGGTTCCCTCACAAATGAAACGACGTCGCCCTCAGAACTAATCACAGCCGTCCAATGCATTTGATCAGACGAACAAGGCTGATAAGCCAATTAATTGAAACGACGTAGCATCGAGTAATTAATCTCAGCCGTTCAACATCCTAATCTAACGGACCAAAGTAAGTCCCTCATTAAAATAGACGACACCGTTTTGAAGCTAAGTAATCCTAGCCATTAATTTAATCCAATCCAACGGCCAGGAATCAACAATACAAGATTAACATATAAACTTACCCTCCCCGTCCAAACCCCTCATTATACACACACACATATTATTTTCAAACACTAGCCGCCCTAAGTCACCTTCTTCCTCTCCCCACCGTCTCTTATGGAGACCACCGGAGGTCACCCAAGACCTCCGTCTCCGGTCTAAGAAAACCCCTAAAACACACTTCTCACCTTCAAAACAACCTTAAACACCATTATTCTCGATCAATAAACTAATAGTCCCCTAGTCTTGAAAATTTGGTCGCTGGAACCCTAGCCGGCGACCACCTAGGGTATGAACCAGAGTCCAAACATAACACCATTAGACCACCTTGAGGCGATCTACCACCCTATCTAGGTGGTTTCCCTCGAATAAGACCCAAACCCGTCGAATATTCGAAAGACACTAGCCGAAACCCTACTCCGGCGAGTACCCAAAAACAAACCCACTCCTAAAACCTTACCCCATGTTTCCTGATCCCTCTTATACACTTAAATGAAACCCCAAAGCCCGTTTGGAGGATTTACCACTCTGAAGACTAATAGTATTCGAAACTCTGCAAATCAAGAAAAATGAGAAGAACAAAGAAGAAAGAAAGAAGAAAAGAAAGAAAGAAAAGGAAAAAGAAAAAAGAAAAGGCCTGTAAAAGCTAAGTACCCCTCCCACCCTTGTTTTTATGTTCTGAAACTTGCTTTTTTACATGCCTATCATGCTTGTCTGAATCTGTTCTTATGCATGTCTAAAATATGAATTTATCTCTGTTTTTAATTCATAATTGTTTATGCGAGCCCCGAATCTCATATATGCCTGAAATTATCTAAGTGTTCCTAGGCTTCTGATATTAACTACTAATGAATCATGTGCTGATTAGCAAGTTTTATGTGATTGTTCATTATACTCTGTCTCGATTGGGTTTTAGTTAGTTGTAATTCAACCATTATCAAATTTTTCCTCTAAGTTCTGAATAATTGGAAGTTAATTCGTGATTAAGGTTATATGTGCAAAACAACATGAATCCGGCTATATTTGTAACTTGATTTACATGTTTGTTCATTATGAACCTTTGAAGTGCTTATGTATACTTAGGTCATGTGTATAAATGTTTTGGGGCTATGTTTGTGAGTTAAGTATGGGTTTTGATTAGTGGCTATGTTCTGATTAGTGGTTGTGTTCTGATTTATGGCTATTTGTAAAAGTGGTTAAAATTGAAAAGGCTTTAGTCTGAAATTAATTAAATCTTAAAAGACATGTCTGATTAGTGGCTATTTGTGAAATACATGAAACCCTAGTCCTGCCAGATCTAAGGCAGGTCAGGTAATTATAATCAAAAGCAAGGGGTAAAAGGGTAAGGGTAAATGGCATTATTGTGGATTAAATGGAACATATAAGGATAAAAATGACTTTAGTGCTTCATATTTATGAAATTACTTGAATAAAAAGGGGTATACTAGGTAGAGTTAAAAGGGATTTGTGTAATAAACCTTAGCAAGTGAGGGTAATTGGGTAAAACCTGCCTAATATAACCCAAAAAAACTACCCAGAACCTTCTAGCAGGGGTTCTAGGGCATTTCGATACAATTTTAATGGACTATACTGTAATTAATTGAAAAGAATAAGGGAGGGAAATAGAATTAAATTATTTGAAATTCCCCCCAAAATGCCTCTATAAATAGGCTTCTATAAGCCTGAAAAGGGAGTTACACATTGGTTCCACACATTAGAGTTTCGGGATTACACATTGGTTCCACACATTAGAGTTATGGGTTTACACATTGGTTCCACACATTAGAGTTCCGAGATACACATTGGTTACACAAGGGTTCAAGGTTTTCAAATTAAAAAAAGGAGTTCGAATTTTTGATAGTTAAAAAGAGGCTGGTTCCATCTTTGATAATTGAAAGAGAGATTCAGCTGATATTATTTGTCTACTTAATCTTCAATTCGAGAATTGTTGCTTTGGGATCTTTGGCTGGTGTTTCTCTACTTTTTTGTCCTCGCTAGCTTGGATTTTGATTTTTCTCGAAGTTGATTGCTATTTGTTCTTCGAGCTTGGGAACTGCTGTGTTGTTCATCTATTGTTTGCTGGTGTCTCTTTGCTGTTAGCATTGCTGACTGCCTCTGTTCTTCATCTCCTTAGAACTCATTGGTTCATTTTCGTTGATCAGGTACACATCTGTTTCCTGGAGATGTAATTGAGATTTGTGATGAAGAAATGAAGCTTAGTTAATCTATGATGAAACTATTTCTGTTTCTTCTTTTTAGCTGTAGTTGTATTTCATAGAAGCCATTGTAATACGTTAGGTATTGGTTTTAGTAATTAACAACCATATGACTTCAATTTAGTTTAGAGTAGAGTAGTTAATGTAGTAGGTAAACGTATTTAATAGTCTATCACTTAATCCAAAACTAAAATAGGCTAAAATGAAGTTAATACACTTAGGTAAATAAAAATACAATTCCAAAACTGGACATATAAACTGGTAGTTAGTTACTCTTGTTAGTTAAACCTTGAATCTTAGTCAATTTAATCTAAAAGAAAATAAGCAATTTATAAGTTTAAATTTATTATCGCCTAGCTTCACTTAAAAGTGACTTAGATACAGAATTGTTGTAGATTTCTGTGGTTGTTAATAACTCAAGCATCTTTAGTTAGTATTACAACATTGTTTCCCTTTAGTTTTAAAAAATAAATTGACAAAAAATAAGTTCTGTAACTAGAATCATGATAACCACTTAAAATCAGAACCCATCATATTGTATATTAATATTGATACAATTATGGTGTTGAGTTGATTGTTAGATACTGAAACTAGTAACGATTGAAATGTAATTTGGTACCTTTTTTTAGATTAATATGATTTTACTGATTTTCTCTAGATTTGTTCAAATTTTGTTAGCTTGTTCTTTCTTTCGCTTTCGAAGTTTGGGCCCAATCCTGAGTATAGGCCCAGGTCTGATTCACTAGATGTTCGCGTTATCAAGTAGAGCCACTAGTGCACGTTGGGCTTCTGAAGCCCAAATGTCCTTAATAATGGACTACTAAGGCAGTCTGAAGTCCAGGTCCTAGTAGTAAATAATGGCCTGGACTCCAAACATTATAGCATTGAAAAATACCAAAAAACATATGCATATTAGGAAGAAAAAAACAAAAAATAGAAAACATAGTATGGAAATAGGATTGAGCATTAAAATAAGGGATGAGCCTCGTTCCGAAGATGAAAATACATGGGGGCCCCAAACGGATTTCAATGTGAAAAATGCTAGACTTGAAAGGACCGTTTATCAAATTTCACGGTCCTTCCCAAAGATAATAAAGACGTAGACATTATTGGCACGACAAATAAAAATTACATTCCTAATCCGGGTGTACATTTTATGTGACCCAAATCTCAAATCTCGGCGAAGCTAAAATGCACTAAAGTCACAAGCGTACTGGTTACGTTACTCGAAATGCGTTTTCTTGTCGCAAGTCCTAAAAATAACAAAGCCGAACATTAATAACACTGAAAAATCAGAGCATATAAGTAAATTAGATAAAAACAAATATGGCAGTTGAGCGACCGTGCTAGAACCATGGAATCCGGGAGTGCCTAACACCTTCTCCCGGGTTAACAGAATTCCTTATCGGAATTTCTAGTTTTGCGGACTACTAAACAGAGGCATAATTTCCTCGGTTCGGGATTAAATCAGTGACTTGGGACACCATTATTTTCCCAAGTGGCGACTCTGAAAATTAATAAAAATCTCATTCCGAATGTTCTTTAATTGGAAAAACTCCTTCCCTATTATTATTATATTTCTTCCCGGGTGTAGTAGTAAATAGTTGGGACGTAAAGAAAAAGTAGGTGTTACAGCTCTGGCAACTCTGCTGGGGATAAGAAACCCAAAACTTCGATTCAGGGTTTAAGAATTTGAGCTTATTAAATTGCTATTTTTAATAATATCTGGTTTTATTATATACTTATATCAACATGTTATATGTTTACCGCTTTGATATTACGTGAACTGTATATATAAAATTGTGCCAAAAACCCTTCTCTTCTTACCTCCGGGGATGTGCTTACTGGTTGAGACTCCCCTTTCTGTTAAGTCATACCCAATAAGAAATAGAGGCCGGATAAGTTACAAAGTCGGACGATCCCGCGGGTCCCCGGTACGTAGCCCCCTCCTCGATACGAGTTGTCTGCTCGGGTACACAGTCTAGAACCAATGAAATTCAGGATACTGAACCTAGATTTAGGATGATTATTTGCATCATATCTGACTTAGAGGACTCAACACTGGGGTTGGGTCCGTCTAGGACAGGTGACCCGGATATCACAGACCGAACATGATATGTTGCATTTATTTGTCCTGGCCTATTATGTTGATCGGCTAAATACATGAAAACAAAAAAACAAAAAATAGAGAAAATTTGCAGTTTTAAGAATAACAATACTAAAATAGTGACGAAATGCTGTCAAATTTTGATAAGGAAAGTCTAAAAATAGTCGGAATATTTTTGTCGAAATAGTTGGTCTTAAAATAATGGGACCGAACTACGCTGGTTTTATTCTCACCACTAGGTGAGATACGTAGGCAACCCGTGATGGGTCCAACCACCCTTTTTCAAAAATAACAAAAAAATGTCAAATTTGTAGTTTTATCAATAAAATCAAAGTGATGCCGTTTTTTAAAATAACCGAATGTTCCAATAGGACATCGGAAGGCTATTTGTGCAAAAAAAGTCGCTTTTGAAGTCACTTTTCTTTAAATAATAATAGCCTTGAAATTTTCGAATGAAATATGGAAAGGTTGATTCTTTTGAAATAATGAAAATTTTCCTTGAAAAGATTTTTGTTTTCTTTTTGAGTTGAATAATCGCCTTTAATAAATGTGCAGGATGAGAACAATACAAAAAGAACCCTTTGCACTAATGAACAAGATCCCTTTGGAGTTATGATTGTGGTGGAATGATTTAGGCCAAGATGGACAGGATTGGGTCAACAAATATTTAAAATATCTTACTGGGCTACTAAACATAGTACTTCGAGGTGATAATATATGAGCTTTAGTTGCCTGCTGGGATCCCGCACACAACGTGGTCCACTTCTCGGACTTTTAGCTTACTCCGACATTAGAGGAAATTGCTAACTACATCGGAAAGGGTGAGGTTTCCTAAAAAGACAATTATCCGGTTGCTCCAAGGGCTATCACTATGCATAGATTCCTCGCCTCCTTAAAGATCACCAGAAGTGTTCACAATGAAGATTTGGTCCACGGGTTCTGAACCATGAACTTTATATACTGCAGATATATTCCAACGAACAAACTCTGCAGCAAAGCGAACCGGGCTAAATGGGAGGAACCGTGGCGTTTTGCCTTTATGGTAGCCTTTCTAGGATTAATCATATTTCCGAAGAAAGATGGGAACATCGACATTAGAGATGCCGGAATTGCCAGTACTCTCCTTACCCAGGATAACAGTACTTTGGGACCAATGATAGTGGCCGACATATTTCATGCCTCACGACCTGCAAAGCAGGAGAAGATTTCATCGAGGGGTGTAATGTACTACTTCAGATGTAGATGATAGAGCATTTATGCCGCCACCCTCAGTTTTCAAGCTATGAATCGTCTAAAAAGACATGTATCGAAGAATTCTATGTGAGGACAAAAGAGGCCAAGTTGCTAGAAGGGTCGAAGGGTTAGATCACATATTTCCGATCAATGACTGCTAGCCTGATAGAATGGGCATATGGATGGTTACCTCTTAAAGAAGTCATATATATGCCAGCAGAAGGGTCGTATTTCCTTTTAATGGGTCTCAAGAGTATCCTACCTTATGCGCCATACCGAGTATTAAAGCAACTCGAAAGAAATAGAGATCAGCCTTCAAGCAATAGAGATCAGTCCCGATGGGCAATTCCCGTAAGCAAAAATCCGGCAAATATGGAATGAGTGCCAATATCTGAGAATGGACACATGTGTGAGAGATCGGGCTAAAGGTGAAGTATCACCGGGATATTCCGCATGGTACTGTAAGGCCCCAGAAAATTTCGCTAAGTAATATAGGATTCTGTGGTGCCACGTAGGCTAATTATTATATTTTATGTGCTATGAACATTATGGACATCAATTAGACTTGATCAATATGAGTATGAGTCTTATGGTAAGTGATATGAGGTCCAAATGAAAGCCCAAGTGTAAGCCTAATAGGAAAATTTTCGAAATAGGCCAAAATTCCAAATGGATTCACACAAGGCTCCACTTTAAACGACCATAGATAATTATGTATAAGGTTTTATGTGGTGAATAGCATATCAAATGAAATCCCTTTGAGTCTAGTTTCTAACGCTTCAAAGCGTTCATCATTTGGAAATTCCTACACAAAGTTATGATCAAATTACCAAAGGCTGGAAAATAAAATCCCGTGTCAATTCTGCGACCGCATAATGCATCGCATTTCTCACTTTGCGGTCGCATTCCTGTCGCAAACTGAACCCGAGAAGCCCAGTTAATTCTTCTAATTTTTATAACCCGGCCCCATTTCAATATATAGGCTTTGGGGTTCATTTTGGGGTCATTTCTTACTGATTTTAGAGAGAGGTGAGAGTATTTTAGAGAGAGAAGGAGGAACCCAACATCTAAATCATCCAAATCTTGCATCAATCTTCAAGAATCAAGAACCCAATAGCAAGTTCTTCATCTAAGAGGTAAGATTCTATACCCTAGGGTTTAATTTCGAGTTTGGTGTATAAGATGAGTTATTGAGGTATGATTCTTGGGTTTATTAGTATTGTGTATTAATAGGTGAATTTGACTATAATTATACCCTAAATAATCACACTTTATTATGAGAACAATGTTGTTAAAAGGACAAAATGCTTTGATTAGTGTTTGATTGTGTTTTACAGGTACATGTGATGCATTGGATGCTTTAAAAAGCCATTTTGAAGCCATAAGTTGATGAAAAGGCCAAGAGAAGAGCTAAAGTGAAGAGGGCTGGACGAAGCAGTAAAGAAACAGAAGCACTGTTCATCCGCGGTCCACTCGCGGTCGCGGATGAACCGCGAAAAACCGAAGCCCTCTGAATCTTGACTGTTCGCGGTCCGCTCGCGGCCGCGAACGAACCGCGGAGGTCCAAGCGGCAGTTATCCTAATTGGACTCTAATTTGTTTTCTTAGCTCTAAAACCTCTATATAAACTCCTAGTTTGCCCCATAGAGGCATGTACTTTATTTCTTCAATACTTTTGCAAGGTTTAGTAGGAGAGATTCCTCTCAAAACTCTTTCTTTATTTTTATATCAAGCAATTCTTTATGATTTCAATTATTATTCTTTTTGTTTCTTCAAGCATGAGTAGCTAAATTCTTTTCTAAGGTTTTGATGGAACCTATTGATAGATGAACTTATCGTTTATGTGATTACAAATTGTGACTTAGATTTCTATTTGTTCAACTTCATTCTTATTGTAGTTAATTGGTAGACGTCCCAATTAGCGGTGCCTATTTAGTGTGCATAACTTGGAAAAGAGTGCATATTTAGGTTTATTGTTGAACAACACCACACCTAGGTTATTAGAGGAATCTATAATTTTAGGCGTAAAGACGGGATTAGGAATAACGAAGTCTTGGGTGCAATCTAAAGTGAACTATTCAAATTAAAGCTAGCTAGGGTAGCTCTGGAGAGTGCACTAGTAAATTATTGTAATTGCTCGGGAGAGGGTTACGATACACATAGCGTTCATGATTGATAGAATATATTAACAATTTGTATGAGCATAACGATAAGGGATTCCGTCAATAGGGGAAATCAATACCTTAGTCTTTCTCTATATTATTTCATTCAACATTCAATTCTTTCTTTTAAAGCATTCTTTAATTCTTGCAAACTAGCTATTCGAAAATCATACACAAAGATATTCTAAATTTTGGGAACTTGATTCGTAAGTACTCTTGGGTTGTGAAAGTTGTGATTGATAGGTTAATTCTCCGTGGGATCGATCTTGGACTTATTAAACCAAGTTATATTGACTACGACCGTTGCTTGGACGTGAATCAATTTTGGCGTCGTTGCCGGGGAATTAACGGAATTATCAATTGCCATTGCCAGAACTTCAAGACTCTTGTGTATTCAGGTTCTTTCTACACTCTACATTGAATATTTTGACGTTTGTTGATTTGGGTATTCAGGTGCATGCCTAGAAAATCTGCAAGGACTGGAGAACTAATTGAAGGACTCTCAGACCCCGAGCAAACCTTCCGGGCACGTAACAAAGCCATCAAACAAATTCAACAATCTCAACAACCAATCAAACTAGACTTCGATATGGGTGACATGAACGCTCAAAACCAGCAAGCAGGGCTAAACATGCAAGA